>PVKE010027771.1:0-21377 GCA_004027555.1 Craseonycteris thonglongyai | reverse complement strand
TCTTCAGTGCATATTTATTTCTATTTTACTTTTGACAGATAGAGAGAGAGACAGAGACAGAGACAGCTAGAGAACCGAACTGTGGGAACTCCCCAGTTCAGCATGTGGGTCCTGCCTGGGCCGGAGCCGGGATTCGATCCTCGGTCCTCGTGGCCTCAAAGCGAGCGCTCAACCCGCTGAGCCGTCCCGGCTTTCCCGCAAGTTCATTTTTTAAACCAAAAGCCTGTGTTCTCCCAATAACAAGTCATTGCTTGTATTTTTGCCCCACCTTAATAACTGTTTTGCCTGAAAGTCAAGAAGACTTTGGAGTCGTACAAATCTAGGTCCCCACTACTATCACTCACTAGGTGCATCCTTATACAAGTTATTAACTTCACTAACCTCAGTTTACTCATCTTCCCCCAAATGAAGATAACAATATCTACTTTATGAAGTTGTGAAACAAATTAAATTAAATAATATTAGTGGATCAATATCTAATACAACCCTTGGCTTATAATAAAAATTCAGTGACTGGTAACAATTATGATTTGTCATGCTACAATGAAAATCTCACCCACATTATTATTTGATGTATTTATTTTATTCTCCTGATTTAAGGCACTCAGCAATTAAATTAAGTTCATAACACCAGGTCTCGTAGCGATAGGCCATGCGGATTTGGGCTACATTTGTTCTCCGGATATCGTTTCCCATAGGGCCTTCCTCAAGGTAATTGTTGCCCAGAAACCTGGCTTTCTCCTATAAGAGAAAAGGAAGCAGGATGAGTATCTCTTTTTACCCTGATACGGACAATAATAACATCCTCCACACAGACTCCTTCCTTATGTTAGCTACTGGCAAAGGAAAAAAATAAACCCTTGAAAGTGCTTCTGTGTGCATGGTCTGCTGAGAAATCAAGGGCATTTTATTTCCCTTGCCCAAAGGGCATGGCCAAAGAGAAAGAATTCTTCCTAGTCCCTGTCCGTAGTAACTGCATGTGATTTGTGAGGCAATTTTTCTACACACGTTTTCCCAGCAAATTTTTAAATATTCAAGTGATCAGATCCTAAACTCAGAAGGACAATCAGTCAACGCCAGGTCTACCTCATGAGATATTCCACATTGCAGAACGCTGTTCCTTGCCACTTCACACATGTCACAGGTACTCAGCTTGAAGACTTGTGCAGCGATGGCATATTCTTCCATTAGGGGTTCCTTTGGTTATGTATTTAAATGAGGCAAAAAGCAAGGAGAGAAAGAAAAAGGAATGCATTGAAACATTGGTGCACAGAAAGATTAGCGAAGTAACTTGACTTTAAAATTCAGGGTGGGAAACAACAGCCCAACAAAGTATGCTTTTATTGCTCAAAATTATCTATGTGTACCTTGGTGAAGTGGAATTGCATTGGGTCGTCTGTAGACAGTGAGATCATCAGCCCTTTCTGGAGGAAGTCTAAGAAAGGGTTTTTGGCATATTCTAGAAATAAGCTGTTGTTACTTAACGGCGACATAGCGATGGGGATCTGGGCTAAGAAAAACAAATACTGTAACACAGGACTCTGAAAAGAAACAAGGAAACAAAATGATTTAAGGATGTTGAATAAAGGAATATAAACTAGAAATGTTAAACCCCCATGATCTATCTCAAGGATTAGCATTCAACAAAATCATCACCTGTTCCTTAAATCTCCTAGTAAAGAAGATGCATAGTGTTTAACTGTAGAGACTATTTAGAATAAAATTATGTGGGACTCTCAAGTTTCAGAAGCATTGCATCCAAGCAAATGGTTTGAGTTTTAGTTGCCTGAGTTAGATCGTCTGTCTCCAGCCAAAGGCTTCACCTAGAAACATTTTTTTTTTCCTCTACAAGAATGTTCTGATTCTTACAAGAGGCATTTTAAAACATGCTATCACAAGAAATCTGGTGAAAACTAGCCTGAGGGAAGCCAGGCTGCCTCTGAATTATCCCTTGATGGCGTTCTGAAATGGAAGTTAGGCCACCTACATTAACTCATCTGTGCCACCAACTAGCTAGCTAAACTTCAGCAAGGTCCTTTATTGCCCTGGGCCTCTGTACAATGAACTACATTAAATAATCTCAAAAACCTTTTTTTTACTCTAATTTGATGCCAGTGTTGATAATGACTTGTGACAGAATAATAAGGGGGAAGAAAAGGTATTTCTCTTGCTCCCATTAAAAAAATAAATGTGAATTAAAAAAATTAAATGTGAATGTAAGAAGAGAGCCTCCAACTCACCTTTTTTAAATTCAGGCCATGAGAAATATTATCTGCTGTCATGAATGCTGTCATGAGGTGGGTGAGAGCTCCGGCTTCCCCACAGTGAGGTCGGAATAGAAACGTGTTCATGCCGCGTTCCCTACAGAAATGGAACTGCTGTAGGAATCCCAGGTGACCAACCAAGACCTGGCAACAATTCTGGGCATAGAGTGATTTCCAAGAAAATCTGGTAGAAAAATTTTAACTCTCTGGAAAGATGTTAACATGGGGCATCCAAAGGATTTAGGAGAACTGGCAATTCTGAATCACACTCTTAATTCTTCCTAGACACGGGCTTTTGAAAAAGAGGCAGTAGAGGATATGAGGGTCCAGAAGAAAGTCAAGGTTTGATGACCCGAATAGAAATAGCTTTGGTTTTAGCAGGGAATTCACAAATATCACCATGTCATTATTTCTCCTACTCACATTTTAAGAGGGAACTATTTTTAGAAAACCCCATAGTAATATTCTTCACCCAGATATATCAAGAAGGGTAAAATGTATAAAGTTGTGTAATAAATTGCACAATGACTCAAGGGAAAGAAATTTCGGATGTGAGCCAATTGGAAGAGCCTCAGCGATGTAGTGCAGGGCTTGACCACCTAGGGCAGTGGTCGGCAAACTGCGGCTCATTGCAGCTCACAAGCCGCATGCGGCTCTTTGACTCCTTGTTGTCCATGAATGAGAAAAGAGGCGTGTCAAGTAGACTGTCCCCACTCTACTTCTCATCTGCTTACCTTCTCAGGCAGTTGAGCACCATGATGTTTGCATACATGTAGTAGGCATAGTAAGTATAAGATGGATTCCGTTCCATTGTCCACTCTTGGGGCTTGGGGCTCTTGGAGGAGAACATGTGGCCACTGTGTTTGGACTCATCGTCCACACTGTCAAAGCCAGTAATCTGTCAGGAAAAGTGAGCCATGCAATGGGTTCAGTCTGACAGCTGGGTCCCAGCCCTCAGACAGACTTTTAGCTCCCAAAGGCAAAGGCCACCATCAGAGGGTTTGTTACAGCCAGGGCAGCAAGGCGAAGGCCGATAGGGTCATGCTTACATGCTTAAGGAAGATGCTGAGGTCTGGGTGAGCCTGGGGGTCGACAGTGGCCTCAAATATTGGCATGAAAATATTCTCCAGCATCTTTCCAAAGTGTGGAAGGAAATTCTTAGATCGGAACACATCACTAGAGGTAAGAATGAAGAGAATTAGGAAGACAGGAAGATTTTTAGGACTGATGGCCCCAGTATAAGGGAACCAGGGGACCAAATGCCATGTTCAGGAAAAGATCTAGTGTGCCCATCCTAGGTCAATTCTGGTCCACTCCCCTTCATTGCCCATACAGAGGGATTCAGCTGGGGTTAGGCATAGGAGGTGTACCTTTCTTGCTAGAACACATGTCCCCGTCTCTTCTACAAACCCTCTGTGGTAAGAAAACTAAACCTTCACAGCTATATCTAGGTAGAGAGTGAGGAGTATAGGAAATATGTCATAAAAGGTTCAATAATTTATATGTGTGTGGTGTAGAAGATGGTGAACATGGAACAGTTATCAAGAGCACCTCTGATATGTTCTAGCCAGGGGCACTCTAACAATCTCTTATATAGCACCCAGTGTACACACGTTCTTCTAACTGACCAGAGACAATAGCTAATTTGATCCTCATGACAACTCAATAAGTTCGGTACCATTATCAGCTCATCTTCAAGATCATAAAATCAAGGCACAGAGAGGTCTTTTAATTTGCCAAAGGTCACACAGCTAGTAAATGGCTGAGCCAGGATTCACGCATAGCCAATCTGGGTCCAGAGTTCATGCTTCTAACCACCATACCTACTGCCCCTCTGTTATGTCACTAAGATGATATTAGGCAAGATGTACTACCCCAGTCAAAAAGTTACTTTTTTGGTTAAAGAGACAGGATAAAACTCTTGCATTGTCACAGGGCATATAGAATATGAGGGCAGGTGGCCAGAAAATATATAAACAGACAAAAGATCAATGACACTGCACATCCATGAGGGCACTGAATAATTAGGAGGTGGTAATGCCATTGACAAATACTCTTGATCAAGGAGAACTCGACCACTTGCAGAAGAGAGATTTGGCAGACAGTGGTAGTAAAGGTTCTGATACAAGACAACTATGTCCCAGTACAGATGAAAATGGGAACAAATGAACTTGACACAGAGAAGAAGAGCAGCAGAAATAAAATGTACATAGTTCTTATCCTAGCTATGTTTTAATCATTCTCAATGCATCATATTAGGGTTTCTTATGGGCAGGTACATACTAGATCCTGGGAACCTGGATCATCCATGTCATGTTGGGGCAATAGATGCGGTTGCGGACGAACCAGGTGGAGAGTTTACTCCATTCATCAGGACTGCGGCCGTAGATTGACAGGCGGGGCTCGGCGTGCTGGTACTTGGCCTCCACTAAGTCTGCCCCTACCTCCTGCAAAGCCAAGAGAATGCCCACAAGTTCACCAGGGGCCTAAATCTGTGCGGGCTAGAGACAGGAGATGGCTACTAACAAGAATGGAGGACATGGAAAAGGAAGTCGTGGAGAAAACTATCAAGGTTAAGATCTAAGGGAACAGAGTTGAGGGGAATCTGGTAGGGATAAAAGACTGGCAGGACAAAATGGAGTCTAGCGAATGAAAAAGTCAGCCTAAGGATGATGAGGGAGATACCCAAGTCGCCTGCAGAGGAAATTCAGCTTTTCCTATGTCCTCTACCTCCCCAAACAGACACTCCCAACTCCACATGTCACTCCTGCCCCTTAATGCCCAGTCATCTTGAAGATGAGGGCGGATTCCAATCCCAATTCTCCTTGAATTTAACAATCCCCAAAGCTTAACATGGCCAGGTCCCTAATTGATCCCAAGTCCACACCCTTAGTGTCTCCATCCTAGGAACAGAGGTCTTTTAAGTCATTACAGTGGACATTTCAGAAGAAATTCTTTTATCATTTATGTAGTGCTTGGCCCCAAGGATAGTTTTCTCCTTCCCTTCCTTCTTTCCTTCCTTCCTCCCTCCCTCCCTTTCTTCCTCCCTCTCTCCCTCCTCTCTTCTCCCCTTCCTTTCTTTCTGCCCTCTCTTCCTCTCCTTCCTCAAGAACCAGGCCAGCTACCATAGATCTAGTTGGTTCCTCCTCACCTTGATGATAGTGGCAAAATATTCCCCAGCAATGCAATTATCTGTCTTTAGATAGAGGTCCCGTAGCTCACTTGCTCCTACAGGGTTGTACTTGTCATTGAACTTATCAAAACGCTGGAAGGTCTGGCGTCCCTGAATCAGGAATCAGAAACACAAGTGTATCATTACCAGAGTTACCTGGACACAGAGAGCTAGGGAATGGCTATGAGGGACAGGGGCCTGGTAACAAGGGAAGGGTTGGGCTCCAAGAAGGGAGTCTGGGACAACTGACAAATGAGTGCACCTCACAAGTTTCTGTGGGTGTTTTCAGTCAGCATGGTAAGCCAACGTGGTTGGCAGGGCTCTGAGAAGGGAGTGTGTAGAAGAAAGGCACACGGGATTCTGAAAGTTCGAGTGAAACTGACAGTATCTTTTCAACCTACAGCATGAACGTCCAGAGAATCAACAGTCAGGTCGTAGGGATGCATTTTTAATTTAGCAAAAAGTTCCTTTAGGGTCAGATTTTTCTCTTTGGTGCTATAGACCACTCTGTCAGCGTCAACTTGATAAGATTTCTTAATAAAGCGCAGAAGATGCTTCTGGTTCATGCAAGCAGCGGCATGGATATGGGTGTCCACCTATGGGTACATTCAGAGAAAGAATAACCGATAATCAGCTGTAGCTACATTGCTGTTAGAGGCTACAGTGCCTGCAAATTCCACTGTGGTGGGAAAAAGGAGTAAATAACAGAGATGTGACCTGCCAGCCGGTAAAGAAGGCTCAGTTTAAAAAGAAAAATCTGTGGCACGTTTTTGTGTCTTTGCAAGGATGTGGAAGCTTAGCTAGATGCTAATAATAATGCCTGTTTCCCTTGGATATCTGTACATCCAATTTACTTCCCACATTTGCTCCACACACAATTCTCAGGGACCATTCTCCACCCCTGAGACATAACTGGAAGTGAAGGAACCACCACAGTTTTCAGCCCCAAAGAGTGAAAGGATTGGAATTATGAAGCCATAGCACAGTGACAGCATGTGTGAGTTAGATTTTTTTATATTTACAATTTTATAAGTGGAACTTGTGATAGATTATTTGCCTAAAGTGATATAGGACGTGCAGCCATGGTTTAGTCCCAATCTCTGATTATATAGTTCCTATATCCACTTGCTTGAAATCACTTAAATGATCAGACACATCTTGGAAGTGTTTCTAGTTGATGGATTTTCTACACTTGTTAGCTCATTTGATATTCACAATCCTCTTGTGGGCTAGATGGAGCAGATCTATTTCCCAATTGAACAAATGAGGAAACGGAAACTGGGAACTATTTAATCCCTCCCCACAATGTCTGACAGTCAGGAAGTAGAAATAAAAATTAGAATAAAGATCTTTCAAATCCTAGAAGAATGGTTTTGGAGATTTCATTTGTTTTTGTGATTTTTGTTGATGATGTTTATACATTTTTATGGCAAGGATGTGGTATGAAAAACAATAGAACTGGCATTTGAACCTTTTTAGACATAAACTGTCTGTTTTCACTAAATGCCATGAACCTATAGAAATTTTACATTAATTAGAAAAGTAGTATCTTTCTTGTCCTACTCACGAAATACTAATCGGGTTCATGTTTTTGCCCAGGAATGACCTCTGAGCCATGAAATGCTCACCTTCCTGCAGTTATAAAAATCCCGGTGGGGGTTGTTCTTCAGCTCCTTTAACTCATCCATCTCGTTGAGCATCTCGTGAACCTGGAACTTGGAGGAGAGGAACTTCAGGCGCCGGTGGGTATAGGTCTTGCTGTGAAAAATGAAATCACTTAGTTGTAAAGAATTCCAGGCATTTAAGGAAAATAGTCACAACGTCAAAACCATCAGGACCCTCAGCACCCGTAGGAAACAATGACTGGAACAAACATTTCGGTTTACTCTGCAGTCAGCTTGAAAAGTATTGGGCTCCAAGGGCTTCGTCTTTTCATCAACACTGGGTATAATAATGACAGAGGACTTGGGAAAGCATTTAAAAGTCAGAGGAGACAGTGTCACTCAAGGTGAAGGGCCCTGGCTTCGGGCTCCAATGCTGGCTCAGCCAGCTGTGTGACTTTGAGCAAATCACCTAACTCATCAAAGTTTCAGCTTACAGAACTGGAATTATAAAAATACCCACTTCATAGAATGGCTGTGAAGAGTAAAGGGAATAATGTATATGGAGGGTTTAACATGGTGTTTGACCATAGTAAGCACTTACATACTTATTCTTACTATCAGTAATAGATGTAGTAGTTTAGGTCGCGCTAAACACTTACACAGGTCCTTGGGCAATTAAAGCAAGTAAAAAATTCATATCGTCTAAGAAGCTGTCCAGATTGGGATAAGGAAGTGGCTTAGGCTCATCTTTGCTGGCTGCTGCTTCATTGGGATAGATGTAAACTATACCGTCCTTCATTTTGAGGTGATAACCGAGGTTTTCTGGGAGGTTGTCTGTTCGGAAGGGGTCTTCTCCCTTCTTCACGGGAGGAGTAAAGACTTTTTCAATAAAACACAGAATAAGACATCAGCTCACAGGATGAATGACCACATGAAAATAACCAAAATATGAAATATTGTAAAATCTCATTCATTTAAAATCCTGCATGTCATAAATTGTCATTGTCCAGAGCTAAGCTCAAGTCTATTTTCATATTATTTTTCAAAGGTGACTAAGTTAGTGGTATAAAATAACTGCAATATTTTATCTAGTGTAAGAATGATTTTCAAGTTCTTTAAAAGTACTATTTACATAATTGACATACTATTTACAAACAATTTTAATTATTTACTAAAGTTGGTTATCAAAGGCTTCCTGTTTACAATATTTTATTTGCTTATGAGAGAAGTATAGAAAAAAAGTTAAACTACAGTTAAAAAGTAGGGTTTGGGTATTTTACTTAATTAGACAACCTTCTCTATTAGTCTTAATTTAGAGTGTTTATTTTTTAACAAAGTTAATTTTTAGAGCAGTTTTAGATTCACAGCAACATTGAGTGCCAAGCACCAAGTTCCCATCTACCCCTATCCTGCTCCCCCCCAACATAGATGCTCACTGTTCACATCCCCCACCATAGTGGTGTGTTTGTTACAATCAGTGAACCTACACTGCAATCTCGTTATCACCCAAAGTCCATATTTACCTTAGGGCTTGCTCTTAGTGGTATGCATTCTATGGGTTTTGACAAATGGATAATGACATGTATCCTCCCTTACGGTATCATACAGAATAGTCTCACTGCCCTAAGAACCCTCTGTGCTTCATCTAGACTGGTTTTAATATAAACGGAAATATAAAATCATTTTTTATTGTAAGAATTGCGAATCTTAGTATAATTACACTTGCCACCTTTTCAAGCACATGCAATTTCTGCTAAAGGAATTGAGCAGGGATTATGTGGATAAATGTCGCCTTCTTTCCACTGCCAACAATTTCAACCTGAGAAAGCCAAGAACAAAGTTCACACTGTCACAGCCTTTAAAGCACTCATCCATTTACTTTCAACAAGTACGTGCCTCAGGCATCAGAAAGTCTCTGTTTGCAGACAACTAAGACACACACAGTGAGAAAAATAATACGGAAAAAGAAATGTTTGCACATTTTTAATTTAAAAATAGCGGAAAAGAAACAGGGAACAGAATGTTGCTACATCAAATATCAATTTTCCTTACACTTGACCTATTAGAGAGATAAAGTATAATGTGGAAGAAACAGGGCAAGACAAACACCCTAAATGTCAATGTTTTAGAAGATAGGTAAACCAATTTTATGTTACCAAACTGGACACATGTTTAATATGATTTTAATATTAAAAGGAAATACAGAGAGAAAGTTGTAAGAATGAAAATCTTTAACAATATAAAACTTTGGTGTCAAACTTAATAAATCAATTTAAAAAAAAAAGAAAAAGTGCAAAAAAAAAAAAAATTGAAATCTCAAAAACCTTTAACATTTGTCTCCCTGGAAATTTCAATCCAGAAGTATAATCCTAAAGATATAAAGCAACTACACAAAGATGTTTATACAAAGGTGTTTATTGTAGCCTTGTAAATAAAATTTAAAAAGTCAGAAATCTAAATGTCTAAAAGCAGGAATTGGTTGAACAAATTAGGATACAGCTATACCATCAACATCTGCGAAGTTATTAAAATTTGATTATTTGAAAATATGCACTTGAGTTTATACAAAGCAGAAAGTAAAAAGTGAGATATGGAAAGCCAAAACATTTCATTTACTTTGATCAAGAGGTCAGAGGAAGGCAGGAAATAATTGTATTTGGGCTGCATGTTGAAGGATGGGGTTGGACATGGATATGTGGAGATAGGCAGACAAGTGAAGAGCAATGCAGGGACAGGGAACAGCATGGTAACCAACAGTGCAGGGGCTGGACAGCACTGAACTCAATGGAGAACAGGAAGTACTTCCAACTAGAGCAGAACTCAGAGGTGGAGAAGGGGAGGACATTTATAAATAGGTTGCGGTGGGCAAGTCCAAAAATACATAGGTAAATGAAATGTAGTTAGGAGGCCAAATGGTAGGCGAAGGGCTGAACTTTGTAGGGAATGAGGAGCAGTTCAAGGTTTTTGTGAGCAGAAGGATGTGCTCACATCTGCATTTGCATAACTGACACCAAAGTGAGGATGAGCTTTGGAAGTGACATCAGAGGTTAGCAGAGTAGTTAGAACGCTATTGCAAAGTTTGGATAAAGAGAAATATAGGCTTAAATTAGGCTTTGGAGAATGGTGCAGAGAGAACAGGTTTCTAAGAAAGACTGTATGAACTGAATCAAGTGATTAGACACATGAGCACGGGAGAGAATGGAGCCAAAGACAACTATGATTGATATTTTGAGACTGGCTTACTTATCATCTAAGAGCATATTTCATATTTAGTAGTTGAACTCTGAGATCTATTCCATTCATTATAGAAGAAAATTACTTACCTGGATAGAAGTTTTCGTTTGCTACCCAAGCCTCCCCCTCAATGTTCCGCAAGTACTTAGAAGGGGTTTTAGGGAATCTCTGATATGACTTCTGCATGTACTTCTCCCGGATACACAGTGCCCGATACAGACCTTTGCAAACTACTTCAAAATCTTCAACTGTAACCTGCCAAGAAAATTGCAGGGCATCAGAATCGCTCCTGTGAAAACCTGAGAGGTGGGTAAGGCTTGTCTTTGTACCCTCCCAGCTCCCCTGGGTGTTGCAGCCTACTTCCAGTGAGTCTCCCCTGCCCACATGGATGCTTCCTAGTTGACGCTGGGTCCCTCCAGGAACAGGCCCTGAAGTTTCTCCCATGCTTCCATTACTACCAAAACTTACCCGTTGTGCGAGTCTTTCCTTACTGTCCTGTGTTTGTTTTGGGGTTTTGCTAGAAGGCACTGAGTATCTAACACATTTGATTAAAAAAAAAATTATTTTAATGTGGAAAATCCATCCTTTCTTCCAGGTGACACATGGACATTCTAAGTTTGGGCATCTGAAGACAAGATCTCAAATGAAAGAATATGTGACTCTAATTTGAGGATTCAAACCACTTGCTGGCCAGTGAGGGAAATATTTGGGGATGTCCCATCCCTCAACCAACTGGCATGTGTGCACTGCCTTCAATAGCTATCAGTGGGTTAGAACATCATCTCCTGACAAGGGATTTTATTGGATGTTTTTAAAAAGAATTTTAAGTGTGGCTAAAAAATAGAGAGATTCTAGAGCAAAATTGTCTTAGGCCTGCTGGAAGTTTCCGAGGCTGGTCTATTTCTCCTGCCCCATCCCAGACTCCTGGCTGGGCTTGACATGCCTAAGCAGTTATAGCTTGAAATCATTGAAAGCTGATCATCAGAGTTCAAAGACATGCTGGGACCAAAATAAGCTTGCTCCCAATGGTTTGAAGTTTGGATATTTTTTTAAAGATATATTTTTATGGTTTTTGACAGAGAGAGAGAGAGACAGAAGGAAGGGGTAGAGCCCATAGCAGTCTCCATAGTTGCACAATAGGTTTCCATATAGTTTCATTTCACAGGTGGGCATGGGGCCGCACAGGGCAGGAACTGGGCTACGGGCCTCCTGCTTGGGAAGCTTGCCCCGGTGAGAATGAAACTGGGGGCACACCCCAGCTCAGCATATGGGTCCACAAAGGCCGGAGCTGGGATTTGATCTTAGACCCTGGGGCTGCAAGTCAAGCACTCAACCCGCTGAGCCGTCCCGGTATCCCATGAAGTTCGGATATTGATCCAAATCAGTTGAACTCTTTTTTTTTTTAAATAAATCTTTTTATTTTATTTTATTTTATTATTTTTTATTGTTTCTGACAGAGAGAGAGAGAGATATACAGAGACAGAGAGAGAACTGATCTGGGGGAGCTCCCCAGTTCAGCATGTGGGTCCTTACGGGCCGGGGCCGGGATTTGATTCTCAGTCCCTGGTGCTGCAAAGTGAGCGCTTAACCCACTGAGCCATCCCGGCTTCCCTAGTTGAACTCTTTTTAAAGACCTGCTGACCTTGACCCAGAGAGTCTAGCACAGGTGTTAGCTGTTGGGGCAGCTTCCACTGGCATGCTTGCTTGTTCCTTTGCCACCTAAAGGGACACCTGTCTATCAGCTTCTCAAGGACAAAAGCGGGATCTTAGTCACCTTCATGTTCTCAGCACTTAGCACACGATGTCTAGCACAGAGTAGGTGCTCATTAAGGACTGACTAAATTGAACCAATAGTCAGGGATTAGTGACCTTGAGAACTTAGCCCTGATTTCCCTTTACCTCTCTGTTCAATTAACAGGGTCAAGACCTATTTGGGTACAGACTATGACCGTGTAGAGTGTTACACAGCATCTCAGCCACATTCGCCAACAGGTGAAGGGACACACGTGGTTCTTCAAAGACTACAGGCTAAGCGTTCAGGTCCCTCCAGCTTTCATAAGAGGAGCAGCTTCCCCCTGATTCTGCAAGCTTGTCCTCCCTTCCATCTTCTTTCTTCTGATACCTGTTTTCATTTCTACCAAGCGCACAGATATCAAGCTGGTTTCCTAATTTTTGTTTCTTGGAACTTGGAGTTCTCCCAACTTTATTTCTCATGTAACCCTTAAACATTTCATTTCAGTGATTTAGCATCTATAACCCCTGCCATTTGCAAAGCACCCCTGTTATCAAGCAGAGAATGAATGAGCAAGCATAGTGTTCATTTCATTAGTCTGACACGTTTAAATATCGTAGGACTAAGTGTAAGTGGGTCAGTTACATGAGAAGGAGGCTTAGGAATGGTCACTAAACTATATTTGGAGCATAGACTGATGACTTAACAGCAGTTTCACCAATATGATGCTGATTCTGCAAGTCCGTGTGACACAGATTTATTAACTGACCAACTGTTCTGGATAGAACAAGCAGGTCAAGTTGTTTGTGACATGGGTTTACTATCCCTGTGATGTCCTAGAGTCTGTTCCAAGCAATACTTTACTGTGTAAGCATCTGTAATGAAATTGGGGAGGACAGATGGTCAAAAAACAATAGCTCCATCAGAATTTTCTAACCTCTCTCAGCTTCCTTTTTTTTTTTTTTTGGTCTCTCTACTCTTCTTTTCTCCTCTCGTTTTTTTCCTGATTTGTTTTTTTTGATTGGTTTATGTGGCCGTAGCCCTTCTCTCTGTTCTAGGTCTGCCCTGAGTCCATCTTTTCCCAAGAGCCCCCTGTGCCTTCTGGAGGCTTAGCCTCCTGCTTTATGTTGACCTCAGTGAGACCAGCTCTCCAGCTGTTTGTTCTCCTGGGTTTGTGTTGCCCAAATCTGTCCACTGTATTCCATAACACATCCACTGCATCCTACTGCATAGTCCACGTGTGCGACACATGAGATAAAGAAGGAGAAATGATGTGAAATGATGAAAGCAAGACAGAAATATAAGTCATGGCCTATTGGTATTGAAATGCAATAATGAAGTCTAACAAATGGAAGGTAGGCTTACACCTTCCTCAGAGGAATGGGAGGGAGGCAAGAAGCTGAAACACTCAAGCTGAATACCTTGCCAGAAGCTACATCTGAGGGGGTAAGGAGCAACTCACCCCAGAGGCATAATCGCCAGTGATCTGCACCCTCTGAAAATCAGGCACGGTCTGGTAGGTTGGAGATGAAGAAATGTATTCATCAAAGTGGGACATCTTGGTGGAAGATGCTTCGATTTGTGGAACAGACAGATTAACAGTCTTTCGTCCGCAGAAACGCCTTTTCCTGGGTTTGAAATAAAAAACTTTTTTTTTTTTTTCATTTTGAGGACAAAAAATGAAAATGAAAATGTGGGCTGGGTGTCATAAACAAGAGCCGGCCATATGGGAGGATAGTGTTCCCTTCTTCTTGGTGTACCTTGAACAGTGGGCCGTAGGGAACATACTAGAAAGCTTTCCACACGACATTGTTCTTCACAGGTGTCCACTCCTAGCAGAGTAGGTAGTGTAGGTACTGATTAAGTACAAGCTATGTCAGTTAGTGCACGTGTCATTTTGTGCACATGCCTTAAATTCTGTGAGCTGCTGTCTCTCCATGTGAAAACAAAATAGTGTCATAATGCCCACCTTCTAAGATGACTGTGAAATTGAATCTATATAAAATGCCAGCACAACAACTGGAACTTAGAAGTTATTTAGTCAATATTACTTCCTCAAATCAACAAATATCCATTGAGTTTCTACTTTGACCCAAGCCCGATGTTGGGTCCTATGAAGCATGCCGAAGAAGGTGGACTGTGTGCTTTCCTTAAAGACATAAAACCAAGAGCAAGACCGCAGAACGATCTTTCCCCCCATGAAACTGGGAGGTGGGGAGAGTGCTGTGAGGACAGTGTTCCAGGTAAGTGGTCACTATAGGTCTGAGGACTACATTGTGGCAGGTAGTAAGTACTAGAGCCATTCACATAAGAGAAAGTGAACAGACTCTGTGGAGAAGCATCTAGGAAGGCAGTTGGAGCGGGGTGGTCAGTAATTATGCATCATAGGCATAGGATGGGCAGGGGTTGAGGGCAGAAATGGGGGCCTGTGTCCCCGAGGCCTGTGTCCCTGAGGCCTGAGGAGGTCTAACTGGCCAGAGGGTGGGGTTCATACCAGGTAGCACAACACTAAGGTTGGCTAAGGACAGAGTTTGAAGATGAGGCTCCTGAGTTTTAGGTCCTGTACCCCTCGTGTCTAAGTCAAGTGTGCACACAGCAGCTGTCAGCTCACTTGGGTTTGGGGCAGTTGATTGGTAGCTCATGTCCTTTTGTTTGGGTGGATAGGGAGGCCACAGCTAAAGGGAGATGTGGATGAGGGTAGGAGGGCCACTACTTTCTTCTTTTTTAGTCAGTGACCTTGCTCTAGTATATACAATGGGGGTTGGTGGGAGAAAATTTTTAACTCTGGCAAAGTTCTCCACACAAGTTGCGTCATCATTCAGACAGAATGAACCATCTGCCCTGATATGTCCCCTTCCTTGTGTCCCCATGGACTAAGCTTCCCCCCTACGCCACTTACCTCTTGCCTTCTGAGGCGGTGGACATAGCTTCCAGTTGGAATATGTGTGCTTGCATCTCGAGATGAGAAATTGGACAGATTTCATCCACATCAAAGGGGGAAATCTCATGGCGGCCTCCCTCATCTCTGACTTCGGAGGCAAACACTTTTTCAGCAAAGCTACGCATGGCATCATCAATTTCTAAAAGAGGTGTTTGCGTGTTAGTACTCAAGCTTTTCCCCAGAAGTCATCCAAGACGTTCTGCTATGTGGAAGGCACAGAGCAAAGGAGTGTCCCAGAAACATGATGAGGAGAGATGCCAATGCCTGCTCCCTCTTTACGGGATTTGTGTTGGGAGCTTGGAAATCTGTTCTCAGAAACACAGGTCAGATTCCACAGCACATCTCAGGAGGGTCTGAAAGATGGGATGGGGCTCTTAACGTAAGACCACCTGTTTCTTGCAGGTGACTGCATAGTAACCATGACAGCTTTGAAGATGTACACAGGGTTGTTGGTCCCTGGAGTTTTCCTTCCTAAAAAGAGCCAGTGATCTGAATAGTCCTGAAAATTAACCTGTACAATAGGGCCTTTCTTCCTCATAGGATAGATATTGGATTTCTCTCTCAAATGACAATCTCTTTTTTTTTTTTTCAAATCCTGACAACTTGGGGATACTTTGGTGTAGGTAGAAGGGGACGCCTAAAACTTACTACCCAGTGTTGGCAATCCTGTTTCTGTGGACATGTGGCCTTCCAGAGTAAATGACCACTGAAAGGCCACTTTTACTTTTACATGCTTTAATTTTTCCATTCTTAACATGGGTGCAAGGGTGACTTTGAGCTTACTAATGGACAACCCCAAGACTCTCAGAATATATATAAAAAAATAGTTTCATCAGATAAGGTGGTAGTGGCGATTAAGCACCTGCTTTTCTGTTAACTTCCACATACTGTATTTTCAGATACCCAATTGTTTCCATCCTCTAATACCTCTGAAAGTCTCTTGGCAGAGAGCAGATAGCAAAGAATGAAAATGGCAAACAGCTAATTATTTGGAGAGACAGTAGAAGACACAAACATTCTTCACATGATAACAAAGCAAAATGCATGCAGAGAGAAAGATCTGTTCCTGCTTCTATCAGTGTCTATAAAGGTCTCCAAATGCCACATTTTCAATTGTAACGTAGTTAAGTGTAATGTGTTCAAGTGTCTATTTTGCACTTACCCACTCCTCCTCCTTCCTCTGTTTCAGTTCCTCATCTATAAAGTGAGAATACTAATGCCTCCCAAAGCTCACTTACAAGGCTGTTGTGACATGAAGTGACACAATGTATATGGAAATGCTTTAAGGAAAATAAAGCCTCAGATTAAACCAAATGATGTAATTTGGTAGCCTTGCGCAGATAGAAATTTGGTATTTGAGGTTAGCTTTGGGCCATGAAGGAAATGATCAATGATATGACTTAGTAGAGACTGAAGCACACATGGGAAATGATAGTAGTTAATTCATAACTTCACCAACACTAACAGTCAGGCAGCTGTCAAAACCTGGCTTGTCACAGCTGAATAACAGAGAAATCCACTATGTTGGTTGAACTTTATGAATCTATTTATCTCATTAAAATTTCAATCACTTCCTGAAGTTGAAGAGCATATTTAAGTATTATGAGTACTTCTTTGGCAAGCACCATGATTCACGAAGGTACAACTAAGTAGGTACGTTTGATGGGCTCAGAATGCCTCCCCAGAATTTGTGTCATTGCTCCCTGAGCATTGCAAGCACATGCATCCCAAGAATAAATGACAAGCAACAGTTAGAAGAGGCTTCATGCACTGTGAAGGGCAAGTGGAGATAAGCCAGTTGGTTATGAGGAGGAGGAGGAATGAAATGACAATGACAATGCAACTGGCTTGTCATTCTGGGTCTGTGGCAATGCTGTTGGAGGCCACAAGAAGGGCAGCATGAACATAGATGCCCAGACACCAAATCCCTCTGGCTTGAAATCTGGCTCTTCCAGAGCAAGCATTCACGATCGGGACTGCACACGCTTGTTTCAAATTTTTAAACAGTGTTTTTACTAAGGTCCCATCTCCCTAAGCCATTATGGACAGTTGAAAAGTATTATAGAAACTGTACTCTCCAGAAGTAGTTTACATGATGCCCCCAAATTATATGGTTGGTAATTCCTGTCACTGAGTGAACCAGGAGTTTTGACTTCATGTAACCACGACTGAAATTTGACTCATAATTCAGGAGTTCTGCCTTTCAAAAATACTTCAGGGAGTGGTGGCGATTATGGAAAAGACAGAGTGAAACCAGTATTTCAAGAGATGACTAGATAAGATTGGGTGACAACCTGAATTTACAGAGTAAAGGACAGATGACTCCCTTGGGTATGTCTGGATAATTCTGAGTTCTTTTTTGAGCGTATGATGTTTGAGAGAACGAAGCATCTGAGTGGAACTGTCTTGAGGTTAGGACATCTACATTTAGAGAGAGAGAGTAGGGAAGAGAACAGAAAGGAGAAGTAGAGTGGTGAAGCAGAAAGAACTGGACTTGGGGTGATAACAGCGCTGAGCTGGGGCAGGGGTCGGAAGGAGGGACTTGGGCAAACCCTGTGATCGCTGGGAACCTCAGTGTTCATCATCATAAAAGGGGAGTGTTAATAATAATAATGTCAACTTCAGAGGATTGTTATAAAGGTTAAACAAGACATACTTTAAAAACTACACAATCCTATCCAGAAGTTGGGGGTTATTATTATTAACATAGGAAGTGCAAGACTCTTGAGAAAAAGGGGTATCATGCTCGCTTCTTCACCCAACAGACCCCAAAAATCATGCTTATTTCTCAGCAGTGCTTTGTGAATAGGTAGGAAAGACAGGTTGTAGGCCTTTCATCTTTCACACCTCATCTCATAGAACTCAGAGGCAGACCTACTACCCATCAGCTTAAAGGATGAGTCTAGTTTGAGATGGACAGGAACATGCACTTAAAGCTATGATGTTATCTAAAACAGATTTTTATTTTTATCTGGTCACAAAAATTCACCCTGAAAGTTTTTACATTAGAGTTGAGGGTTTACAAAAGCAAGATTCAATAGATTCTCCCTGGTTAATCTAAAGAAGATTATTTTATTTCAAAATATCAATGAATGCTCCTTGAGATTCTCTTTAAATATATATATGTAGAGTCTAGAAAATCCATGAGTTCATTGGCTATGCTATAGGATATATATGGTCATTATTAAGCTTTGTTGGCTTTCAATGGTCCAATTTAATAAACACTGCTGAAAAATACCCATGTTTCTGAGTTAAGGACTAGTATCTTTTTAAAATCGATTTTGCAAATGGCAGGAGAAATAGTTCAAAATACTCACGTTTTTCTTCAGCTGTATGAAGTAAAATAAAACAAGATGAAATATATGAACAACTTTCAGAAATCATAGTGGCTATTAACCAGTGTTTTGGAATACAAATATGTAGATTGGTACACAAAAAGGTGTGTGAAATGTGTTGTTAGAGCTCATTCTTCCATTTATCTGCAACTTGCTGTCCTTCAAAAATCCTGGGAATATAGCCATTATACAGCTCATTTTCTTTTCCTTTCTAATATGCTTTTTTAATTTTATGATTATAATCTTAAAGAGGCACTTTTTGTAAAATGTAGTTTGAAAAAAAGATACCTGATCGAGTGGAATGGACACTCCCATATGACGCTGATAGCAGGTAAACTGAAACAGTTTATTTGGTAAATAATTGAGTAGCACCTATCAGCCATTTCTGAGAAACTATCCTACTGAAATAATCCTTATGAAAAAAGCTTTAGTTGCAAATATTATTCTCAGATCATATTTATCTTTACAAAAAAATCGTAAAGAACCTAAGGGATTAGTTAAGAAACTTAGAATATTATACAGCCATTTAAAATGATGTTTAGGAAAAATTGGAAGTACCATGGTAAGGTGAATAAGTTATAATGTCAAGCAAAAAGAAAAAAAGGCAGGATATAAAGTGACATGTATAACATAAACCACAACTGTATTTTAAAAAAGGTTTTTTTTTCTTTAATTGAAAAAAAAAAAAGGATTGAAAAGAAAAACACTAACATGTTAAAAGTGGTATCTTCGGACGACGGGCCTGTAGTTTTGTTTTCTTGTTATTACTTCCCTAGATTTCCCAATTTCTCTAAATGAGTGTTTATTACTTTTACATTTCAGTGCTATCTCTCTCTTTACTTCGTGTGAATCATGTATTACCTTTACAATGAAAAAGACTTATAACTTATGTAAAAAGCTGCTCTGTATAAACCTAGACTGTGAATCATCAGAATACATGGACTGGATGAATACTTCAGTTATGCCCACAACTTTTAGCTAATAGTGTAATGCTAGAGACATTGTATAGGACCCTTCTCAGAAGTGTGGCAGCACAGGTTTTGTTTAGGCTAGCAGAATAAATATTAAAATATCTTCCATATTTTTCTGTTGGGATCAAGGATGCTACCACATGATACAGTTTTTAAAAATTACCTCCCTCCCCAAACTAAACAAATAAATAAACAAACAAGAAAAGCCTTGAAAACTTTCTCTTGCCTCTTCTTGAAATGTATTACTAAAGCTATTGTAAATCCTAAATAAAGGATTACCAGAGCTGATGTGATAGTTAAAGGAATGGTGGCCTATTAAAAGAATTGTGTTCTCCAAACATTTTCGCACACCTACCTGAAAGTTTCAACAGAGGCATTGTTGCTGGGATCCTTGATTCTACGATAGCACAGTAGAAAGGAAGAGAGAGGAGACTGTGGGGATGACTGACCAACACTGTAAAATACCCTGACATTCATTTTATGTTTTTTGCTTTGCCTCTGTAATCTGAGCCTTCTCTGCTAAAAGGAGAGATGAGCTTGAGACCTATTTATAGCTTTAGGCAATTGACAGTGAAACAGGTGAAGCCTTCAGTGTTTACTCTGGGATTTTAGAAAAGACATCTGTGGTAGGCCAGGAATTGCATTTCAATACTCTCTAACTCTTCCTACAGATTGAACTCTCTCCAAGTGTAGTTTTCCTGGGTGACTTGACCAAGATGATCATTTTCCATCCTAGTGAAATACAGTGAAGTCTTCCAGGCTGCTGGAAAGTCCTCAGGATTTCAGTCATAAGAACAGCTTTCTGTGGTTGGTTAAGTACAAGGGCTGACAATTAAGTTGGCAAACTCATCCTAGAAAAAGTGCTACATACCTCATTGCTGAATATCACTACGGTTACCTTCGAAGTACTCCCCTGGGGAAGTTATGCACCGATACCAGTGCCTAGTCCATTCTTCAAAGCAATTTTGGAACTCTTTTTCTGAAATGGCCATCAGAGCCATCATCATTATCACCTTTGATGTCTTGAATATCACCAAAATGTGTTCCTTTCAATGCTTCCTTTATCTTCAGGTAAAGAAAAAAGTCATTGGGGCCAGATCAGGTGAGTAGAGAGGGTGTTCCAATACAGTTATTTGTTGACTGGCTAAGAGCTCCCTCACAGACAGTGCTGTGTGAGCTGGCGCATCGTCATGATGCAAGAGCCATGAGTTGTTGGCGAAAAGTTCAGGTTGTTTTGGTCTAACTTTTCCATTCAGCCTTTTCAGCACTTCCAAATAGTCAGCTTGGTTGACTGTCCAGTTGGTACAAATTCATAATGAACAATCCCTCTGATACCAAAAAAGTTTAGCAACATCATTTTGACTCTTGATTTGGACTGACAGAACTTTTTTGGTCATGGGGGATTGACTGACTTCCATTGTGCACTTGGACTCTTTGTTTTAGGGTCATATTGGTACACCCATGTTTCATCACCAGTGATAACATGGCCCAAAACATTGTCTTGCCTCTCCAAATGGTCTTGGCAAACTTCAACTCTCCTTTGCTTTTGCTCATTGGTGAGCTCCTTTAGAACCATTTATGCTCACACCTTTCTTATGTCAAGATTTTCAGTTAAGATTTTCCTGTTTCTCTATTAATGTTTACTTGGTCTGCTATGCTTCTCAAAGTCACAATTCAACAAATTTTTGCAATGTTTTCATCAGTTCTGCTCATTAATGGACACCCTGATCTCTCTTAATCAGTGACACTTTCCCACCCTTCACAAAACATTTAATCCATTTGTACACAGCCATTTTCTTCATGGCATTATCCCCATAAACTTAGATTAACATGTTCCTGATTTCACTTCCACTGCTGCCAAGTTTAACAAGAAATTTAATCCTTTTTTTTTTAAAGATTTATTTTTATTGTTTTGACAGAGAGAGACAGAGACAGAGACAGAGAGAAGGGGGAGGGCCCAGAACCGTCTCCATAGTTGTACATCATTGGTTTTTCCACATAGTTTCATTCCACAGGTGGGCATGGGACTGCACAGGGCAGGAACTGGGCTGGGGTCTCGCCCCAGTGAGACTGAACTGGGGGCACTCCCCAGTTCAGCATATGGGTCCATACGAGCCGGGGCCA
>PVKE010027770.1:0-12418 GCA_004027555.1 Craseonycteris thonglongyai | reverse complement strand
TTAGCTTTACAAAGTGGGGTAACATCTTAGACCCTTTACAGTTTGAAAATTACCTGACCAATAACTGAGATTATAAAGAGTTAGGCATGAGCACACTATTGCCCACAGGCTAAATTCAGCCCACCGCCAGTTTTTTGTTTTTTTTTTAACAACCCTTAAGACAATAAAACAATCAAACACAAGACAAAGAAAACAACTATATGACAAGGACCATATGTGGCCCCAAAGTCTAAAGTAGTTCAAAACTGGCCCTTTCCAGAAAAACTTTGCTGACTCCTAATGTGGAAAACGCTATTAGTACAGTGTGTGGTAAATACTAGGTACAACATTAATAAGAGTAACACTTAAATGCCATTAATTATAGTATACACTTTACACACATTATTGCTATTCACTCTCACAGCTGTCCCTTGAGGTGAATACAACCATTACCTTCATTACTATCACACACAAAATGTTAAACAGCGAGCCTGTTCACTGACCCAAGGTCACACAGCTGGTAAATGGTGGAGATAGAGGTAGAACCTAGGCTACCTGTCTCTGAAGCCTACATTGTAACCTTTTGCTGCCTTCCTATGATAAATACTCAGAATATTGAACTCTTATTGTGCACCTGTGAGGTGTCTTTCCATGCACTTCAGGGCTAATTTAGATACAAGTCTCTGAGGTGAGCTGTGCATTTTGCTGATGAAGAAACAGGGAGCTTTTTGAAGCCTTATTCAAAGTGGTGTCACCATAGGTTTGGTCCTGGAGTGCAAATCCAAGTTCATATGGCCCTAAAGCTGGTATTTTTTTCACAGCTTATTCTATGGCAAATGCAGTCATTATTTTGGCCCATTTTCAAAGTGACTAGCTGTAATGTTTTACAGCTTTCTTAAATTAATACTTCATGTTGGTTGTAAATCATTTTCTTTACATTGATGGGCTGGTGTATTTGGGGAGTATTTGTCTGATCTTTAGATACTTTGGCTCCTCTAAAGATGACATATCTGCTGAAATGGGCGTAAAAGCCAACTGAGGAAGAAAACGAAAATATTTCATCCTCCTCGATCTATCACGAAAGAGCAGGAAAGAAGCCTCTAGAACAACCTTTACCTTGAAACGTAACCAGATTCCCTTTCAAACTCCTTGTTTTTGTTCAGATTAAACAGTTGCTTCTATCAGTCTTTAGTGTCTTGAAAATTTTTTGCTAAATGTGGTGTCAAATGAAAATTTTAGATTTAACTTAAAGAGTTCTGAAAGTATATCAATATGAAGCGAATTACTTTAAATCCTATTTTCAGGTAACTGAGAATAGGTCTGTGGATGCTTTTCTGTGTCATTTTGAGTCACATTTATTTTTTAAATTACTTTTGATGACTTCATACATTATCCCATCCACAGATGGTCTTCTGGTCTACCTGACTCTCAAATCTGTCTTAGAACTGGGAATTTTGCTTAGACTGAAGGAACGGGAATATGTATCTTGTCAGAGGAAATCACAAG
Organism: Craseonycteris thonglongyai; assembly: GCA_004027555.1. Taxonomy (NCBI): domain Eukaryota; kingdom Metazoa; phylum Chordata; class Mammalia; order Chiroptera; family Craseonycteridae; genus Craseonycteris; species Craseonycteris thonglongyai. The sequence continues at coordinate 10,933 of PVKE010027770.1, read as the reverse complement.
CCCATGTAAACTCACTCTTGCTTCCAGCATTTTGTTCACTGAAACATAAGGCAAATCTGCTGCAGTTTTGCATTACTTTATCCTACGAGCATGCCTGTATTTATCACCTTTCTGGGTTGCTTCAGCATTTGAGTATTATTGGAAGACTCAAGATCCTGGGAACAAATTACAAGAATTTTACAGCTCCGAATTCTTTAAACTCTAGATTTGGGCAGGAAGCCCAGGTAGTAATTCAATTGTGTCCCTTTTTCTTGTTTTCCTTATAGAGTGATAAGAGCTCACCCCAAGGAGATGTATAATCACCCCAACAAAGAAGAGGCTTTGGGGTGACAGGCTGTCTTTTGTCCTTGGATTAATCTTTGCTTCTTTGTCCTTATGGAACTTAGTCTTTCCAGCAACTAAAATATTCCCATGAGACTCAACCTGGCAAGGAAGGATGAGAGAGAAGCTGGGTAGCAGCTTAGTTAGTGGGATCCTGCCTTAACTCTACCTAACAAGTTAAGTGTGCCAGGGGAGGTGAGGCATCCTGGCATTTTTCCTGCCCAAAGAGCCTGGGGGATTTTGTTAGTCCTCCAATGCCTGTCTGGCCTTGTTTATTCAGGGCTGACTTAATAAGCATTGTGTGCATCTGGGTCAGGCAAAGTAAGGTTCTAACCCAGGCTTCGTACAGCTTTCTAGCCAGGAGACATAGGTCACTTAGTCAGCCTCACTGTCTACAGAGTAAGTCTAGACTTTCTGAAGATTAAATGAGATAACCATGGACTGTGCCACTCCCTTTAGACAGGTGATGGGACATGTTGAGATTCTAGAACGTTGCCGTTTATAATGACAACTATCATAATAATGCTAATAATAAAATCAGAATAATGATGGTTTGCTTCATGACACTCTATGCCAATTGTTTGAAATCAGAAGGGACTTAATAAGGGTAGTGTCATTCAGTTTTGCCTTCCACCTCTGGATGACAATCCTCAACAGCAGGTATGTTGAAGATTTATGGTGTTTGTCATTAGGTCCCATCTGAAAATCAGAGGCATGACAATAAATGGCCATTGATTGCAGGCATTTTTTTTTTTTTCTTGTGAGTCTCCTTCATTCATCCCTCTTTCATTTCCACTCTAATTCTGGGCACTGTATTCTACCTTTGTCAGTGACAGAATCTTTGAACTATCTCTCCACCTCCCAACATTCCTTCTCAAATCCATTTTCCTCATGCTGCCTGTTGCCTTTTATAGGACAGCTCTGATTTAAGTCCATCCTAAGAAAACCAATCCCGATGTCCCATTGCCTAACAAGTCCAAACTTCCCGGCTTCTAACTCTTCCTTGAATTGCTGTCAGCCTACTTTGCTAACCTTATTCCCCCTGTGGTCGCACCTCCTAAGTTTCTTTAGAGTGATCAGCGTTTGGGGGTGGTGTGGAATTCAGTCAATCACTTTGTCCATTGTCCAGCTCTGCTCAGAAGTAGGCTTCACTATACGCCTGACCTCCGCTGTGTCAGGCAGAGAACAGCATGCATTCAGAGGGCTCAGTCATTCAATGACCATTTATTACATCCAAGCCATGGGGACCCATACACGGAATTTAGAGCAGGGTTGTTCAATGATCAGATTTGCCTGGTAGAAGACTGTTCTAGCAGCTCGTGAGAAACGAGGCTGGGGAGGCCTGCTGGGAGATGCTTCTCGTCACCCAGGCAAAGAATGCTTCCTGCTTCTGTCCCTTCTGCTTGCAGTGAACTCCCCATGCCCATGCCCCATCCTCCGGTGCCTTCATGTCTCACTCCTACCCGTGCTCCGAAACCCACTGCCTTTCAAGATCGCATCTGCCCAGAGACCCCACTGCCCCTTCCAACTCTCCAAACACTTTTTCTGTTGTTCATGTGTTGCTCATTTTAAAAACGATTGTGTTTTCTGAAGTCATTTTGATTCCTCTACTGAATGCCCTCAGAGTTGGCATTCCTGTTGGCATTTCCTCTTTATGCACATACAGTCTGTGGGGCCAGAGCGTAGGAAATCCAGAGCTATGCATAGTTCCGATTTCCCCGGAACTGTTCCTTTTCTGCGTCCCTTTGACCTGCAAGATTCGGACAGGAGTGGATCTCACTCTGTGTGCATGGACGCATCTGAGAGGCAGTGTTGCTGGTCAGAGTAAGAGTTTTGAGCCCATGTGCCTCAGAGACAAGGGTTTGAGTACTTTTTGGCTTAGTTTTCTGTTTTGGCTTCAGGCTCCTTGTTCTACTTGGTGTGATGGCAACGATGTACCCAACTCTGGGTTTTAAGCGCTGATCAGATGTTCAGCCTCATCACCTCCCTTATTCTTGCTTGACATGCTCACTCTTGCTTTCCTTCCCTGGATCAGGGCCCTAGCACCACCTTAGGGATCTTCTATGGACTTGGAGCCACCTTGGGCAATCCCTTTTAGGAAGACAAAGAAATTAAAAATCCCTTCTCCCCTAAGGCCCAATGGAGTCTCAGTCAGCCCTTCAGGAAGTACATTGAGTCCCCACCAGCTGCCGTGATGAAAAGTTAAATGCTCAGTGGTTGCCCGTTATTGGTTTTATTAATTATCTGTGCTTCTGGTTGCAAGTCATGGTGTGAATCAGTCCAGTTCAGCAAGCAGTGAGGGCCTGCCACGTTCCACGCCCTTCCCCAGAGTGCTCTATGGAGCCTCGAACATTGCAACAAAATATGGTTAGCGAGCAAAACAGGTGTGGAATCCAGCCTGCTGACATGTCTTCTTTGGCCCCCACTCTTTCTTTTTAGTGATGGAGGAAGTTGGCTTCAAACATTAACTCTTGGTTTCTCTCCAAATCTGGAAGATCTAGCAACCTGGGTCCCACATTTCATAGGCTCACCCTACCAGAGAATAATGGATGGGCAGCTCATTCCCCCCGTCCTCATTATTTCACACCTGGGCCTCTCTCCTCCTCAACATTGCGTGGCTGGCCCACAGGCATCACCTGCAGCTTGTGGCGTCACTAGAGGTGTGTGCTGAGTGCCATGGTGGCCCGGAGGAGGGCCTCTTTGTCCAAACTGGGCAGAGATAGGACAGGTGGTCACAGAGGCTATTCTGCTTCTCAATAGATGAGGTGGAGGGAGAGGGCAGAGCCCAGGGGAAATCAGAGTTAAAATGAAAACAGCAGGGCGTGCTCCAAGTACTGGTGTGAACCATGGACCTTATTCTCTCTTCTCTGGAGTGGAAGGTGGGAGAATAAGGTTTAGACAGATTGGAGTCGGGGTGAGGGAAGTTCCCACTGCCCATTTGAATTGTGGAATGTTCCTAATGGTGATTGTCCCTCAAGACAACACTTTTAGCCCCAGAAAAATCAAGTGGAGAAACATTCACCCAAAGTGGCTTGTCCATGAAAGGCCCTTGAATGGGTCTGGGAGGTATGGAAGCAATATCTTCAGTTCACCCCAACCCATGAATGGTAACCAGTGGCCACAGGTAGGAAGGGCAGGGAATTTGGTCCAGGATCCCCTGTATTTGGCTCTGCTTCCCACCAGCTTTTAGGCTTTGGAGTAGTTATCTAGGTCCTCCCGGCCTGAGTTTCCCTGTTTGTCAAATGGAGCCATAGCGGGTGAGAATTAGAGCTCATTTATGGATAGCTCTAGCATCGTGCCTGGCGGAGGGCCCACATCCAGCCAGTGGTATTGATAAGGTTATGAATTATAGCAGAAGTGACAAGCACAGTTCAATCATAGGTGCCACATGTGCATAACAACATGAAGGAAAGACGGACAAAACAGGGCTTTTGCAGCCTCCTGACGCTTTAGCTCCGTGGCGGCCCAGGCATGCTCACTCTTCGCCTAACTGCCGTGAGCCTCCTCAAATGCTTCTGGAGGTGGGGTGGTTATGAATGAGAAATAACCACATAAGTAGGCGGGGGCTCTGCTGCCAAAGTCGGAATCACAGTGAAGATGTTGGACAGAGTTCGTGTGGCCAAGACCTCTCAGTGGTGGGCTTTGATTGCCGCCTTAAGGCTGTGTGTAAACTCTAACGGACGGAAGAGAAGAGCCTGCATTCCGTGCCCTCCCCTGGAAGTGCGGCGTAGCGCAGGGGCGAGGGTATTTACCATCAAGAAGTTAGGAGACTTTTATGAACTGGGCCATCTCTCCTTGGTCCTCATTTTTCCCCATGTCTCGGAACTCTCATTAATTTTTCACAGGCTTGTGATGGATAGTTTTTATTTATTCACGTCTGAGGTTCTGTTGTGTGAAAAGGACTCATTTTATAACATTACATATTCATGGCTGGGGATAGATGGGATAAGGAACTTATTATTAATGTGTCACTGTGGGAAACTTACTCTAGTTGTTTGCGAACCTTGTTAAATTCGGTGTGGTCAGCAGACACAGCGAAGTTGTGGATACGCGCTCGTAATGGAGGGCAAAAAGTTCGCTGTTGCATTCCCTTGATTCAGGGCAACAAGTTTAAGTTTTATTTAAATCTTCCAAAGTCATCATTTGAAGGGAAAAAAGAAACAAGGGGCGGTGTGTGGCAGAGATTAGGTGGAGAAAGAAGCTGTCTTCTTGTTGAAGAGCCTTATTTCTCACTGTGTCTGTGGATTTCCTGCCTTGTGTAGGTAAGGGATGGCCTACTTCCTAAAAGGTGATGCAAAGCTCCTTGCCCCTTGCCCCACTGCCATGGCTAGTATTCCCTCCTGGGGGCGAGTTACAAATTCCTCCACCTGTGCGCCTATATGCGCACTCCTATATCATCCTGACCTCTGCTCTGGAATCGGGGCGCTCTCCAGGCTGAGTGCCTACTGACGTCACAGAATTCCTTGCCTGGGACAAATACAGGGACTATTAACATACCATCTCGTAAATCAGAGCTGAAGGGCGGGGGAGGGCACAGTGGGGCACCTGGCCCGATCTGCTTCAGTGTGCGCTTAGTAAGAAGGAAGCATATGCTGCATGGAGTTCTCCGCAAAGACAGGTGCTACTCGTGGCCAGGGTCAGTGTGTAGATTTTGCAGGATTTGTGGGGCTGGATTGTGTTTACCAGTTTGGCTTAGCTGTGACACGGCTAGTGGCCACTATTGTTTAACAGACGTCTCCATGGGGGTTCAAAAGCTCAAGTATATAAAAAGAATATATTATTGAAATCTGGAAATTCTGCATGTCAGCTATCAGATTTGAAGAGTATCCTGAATATTAAGAATCACATGGCCCCTATTTTGCCCTATATCACGGACATTCTCCTTCATAGAAGTTGTTAATGACAACCTTGACCTCCAAGGGGGTAAAAAAATAACCAAAACTAAATACTGAAATTCTTTTGGTAACCAAAGCAGTTAGCTTATGAAGTTGATGCTGGGTTGTACACGGCATGAGTAGGGGACAAAGACATGAAATATGTCTTAAAAGGCATCCTCTGAAGATGTTTCCATAATGCAAAACATTTGTTTCTCACCAGGATCCCATTGGTGGTTCGCTGGTGTTATATTGCCATTTTATATTGGGAAGGCAGGCAGTGTGAAAACTGTAGTCTATTAAGAGTTTGTGAGTGTGTGCATGTGTATACAGTGAAATAATATCTAGTGTAATGTGAAGTGACAGTCAAAATTACAGCTTTTCTCTTGCCGCAAGGGTACTTCTTTGCCAAGTATAGTAATATTGTTGTAGCAGTGTTCAAGGTTGTCAGCAATTCTGGCTTACTCTGCAGAGAGTCATAATAGTGTGTGGAAGGAAGGAGCTTCCTGTCAGGGGAAATACTATAATTTTGATATATATTTGTTGGTGCCAAACTGCAATTAAATGGGAGGTGTTGGAAGAAGGTTTTATTTAACCAGCTTGAATTTGTTAATTAATTAGCAAAAACTTATATTTAGAATGCTTTAGGAAACGGTCCATTTGTTTTCATTACTCGATTTCACACTATTGTTTTATGTTTGCCTCTTAAAGAAAACAAAATAACCCCCTCCACCCAAATCACGCACAATAAAATGTTTTCAACTGCCAAAGGGAGGGAAAAAAATAGAACACCTTGAATGATCTCACCTGTGACATCTTCTTTTGGGGGCATTCGCTAGTGACCTGGAGACACTTGTAGTTTGGAGCAATGTCTATTATATGACTTAACTTGTACCTCGATTAGTGTGTGGTTGCACGGTAGGGTTTTTCAGGTGAGAAAGGAAAAAAGCTGTCTTTCAGTTTGTGTGTGTGATGAATTAGTGTGTGTGTGAGTTTAAATTGCTTGCAGAAAACTAGTGCATCTCTGCAGTGTTATCTGAGGGATGTTAGCTCCCCCACCCCCCATCCTGTAGTCACTTGGATAGTAACAAGTGTCTTGGTGACAACTCCTTGCATTCTCAAGACAGAATGAGGGTGTCAACAGAGTTCGCTGTCAGTTGCTATTCAGATGAAAAAAATACCTTCCTTTTTGAAAAAGTAGAAAAACCATGGAAGACTGCAATAGCCGTAATATATTAGAAACTAAGGCAGTTACATGTGAAGAAATAAAGCACAGACAGATTGTGTTGTTCTAAAAAGGCATATTTAGGAGTCTTGAAAAAGCAGTCTGTGTAGAGGGAGGAGGGGGCTTCCCTTTCATATTGAGCATTTTGCAAATTAAGTGAATTTCATTCTCCTATAAAATATGAATCCAATAACATTTTATGTGATCATAAAATGTGTCTACTTTTGTCTCCATCTTTTTATGGAAAGAAAAAAGAAATATTCCCAAAGTATATTACAAAAATAATTAATAAGCAACGTTTCATAGTTCTTTTCTGGGGTTAATTATTACGCTAAGAAATCAATTTCAATTTCTGCCGTTTGAGAGACTCATTTGTGAGTGGGGGTTCCGAAAAAGAGAGTGAGTTAAAATGCTACACGGAAGCCTTCATTCCCTCCAGAAAATGCCTTTTTCTGTGGCCGTGATTTATCCAGAGCTGTCTTGCCCATTTATACCCCACGCCAGGAGAATGGATGGAAAGTGTAACAGAGCTATTAGAATCTAGCAGAGTAGATTGGTTACGGTGAGAAACAAAGTTGTCTTCATATCATTAAAAAAAAAGTGAGATACCTTTGAGTCTTCACAAACCTTCATTTTTTCCCCTAACCTTCCGGACCAGCCTGAGCTAATGTTTCAGGGGACCAGGGGACCAGGGGACAGGGGAGGTTGTAGGAATCTGCCTCCATGAGGACTGTGACTCCTGTCTCCAGACAAAGGTGAGTGTGGAGGGAAAAAGGAAGTGCAACTTAAACCTGGGACTATTTCTCCTGAAGGAAAACAGGAAAGCAATAATGAAGGGAGTGAATCCATTCCCCTCTTTCTGCTCTGCTGTAGAAGTCATCCACACCACACTTAAATCTCACTAGGCATTCCAGGTTCCTGAGCCAAAACTGGAATGTTCTGGCCCCTTACTGCTAACCAGGGCGGGCTGTGCCCTCTGGGAGAATGGTGATCGTGGTGGGATTTCCCCTTCAATTAAATATGTTCTTCAGGTACATTAACAAAAAAAGTTTCTTTTCTCATCTTTGATTTACTTCACCTTTCTGTGCATGGCTTAGAATCTCTTATTAGTGGGAATGGTTGATATTATATGTTTTGTACATTTTAAGGTGAATGTTTCAACACTTTGCGACATTCAGCCAAGTGTTCAGTAACTTGTAAAGATCAGGTAAGAAAAACAACTAATTACTTGGTCTGGTATTGATTCATTATCTTTAGGATCCTAACACACAGGCTGGATGGCGGTGTATGGGTATGTGGAATGGGCTAAAAATAGATTCCTCTGTTAATTAGCCAGGATGGATCCTCTTGTACATGAAAAAGTTCACATTCAAACTAGCTTAACTGGGAAGTGTCATTACTGGCTCTCGAAATGTAAAGGTCAGAGGTCAGAAAATTTTCTCTGTAATAGGACAGGAGATAAATATTTTTGGCTCTGTGGGCCATGAGATCTCTGTCACATCTACTCGCCTATTCCCTATAGCATGACAGCAAGCAGCCTAGACAATTGGTAAACTGGTGGGCATGGCTGTGTTCCAATAAAACTTTATTAATGGATACTGGAATTTGAATGTGTCACAAAATGTTCTATGTTTTTTTCCTTCAATCATTTAATAATGTAAAGTATTATTAGATCCTGGGCTGAACAAAAACAGGTGGCAGGGGTCCAGATGTGGCCCAGCAGTCAGTGTGACAATCTCTGGTTTAGAGGCTGGCTTTTTTCAGAGCTCAGATACGTCATTAGGGCCGTATCTTTATCTAATCCTTTGCTTTTGATTATTTTTTATTTGTTATACTCTTCCAAGAGAATATTCTCTCTGGGTGGGGATCAAGATGGCTACTGACAGACTAGCAGTTCCCCAGTTTAGCAACTTAGGTGCCAAAAAACCTGCCCCCCCCCCCCCACACACACACACTGTTTCTGGTACAGAAGTCACAAGGACAATGAAATTGGCTTGGGTGTAGGCAGGCTTCTACCCATGAGCCACTTATAGCTTGCGGGGTGGGTTCCTCAGTCTACGCTCAAATCACATACCCTGGTCCTTTATGGAGTCAGTGAGGCCCAGTTCCCTAATGGAACAATGAGCTCCCTATTGGCAGCAGAAGGGACATGAGAAAATGTCTCAGACACACACAATAACCATGGTGGATGGTCTCTTATCAACGATTGGCAAAGAATGGGTCTCTTTGTCAACTGCACTGCAAGAAGTATCCTCCTGTTTCCATCTCATTGACACCTGCCTTAGGTTCTGTTGCCCCAGAAGCAGAGCCGGAGGCAGGCCTCTTGTCCTAGTGATTTGTGGGGGTTGTGTTTTCAGGAGGAGGGGAGGGAGGAGAACGGAGCAGGACAGGGAAAACATGCAGCAGGATGTGATGAGCTTCAGACTAATCCCCTGGAGAGCTCTGGCATATGACTGGTACTGCAGAGCGGATCCTGTTTGCAACAAGGTGGCTGGTTGGCAGTCAGTGATGAGTCAGTGCCTGCCAGGAGTGGGGGTGGTGTCAGCTGCTGCACCTGCCCAGTTAAGGGCTCTGGGGTTAGGAGGCACCACTACACTGCATCGGTCTACATCAGAGAGCCTTCTCTCAAAAAGCCCTCCACCCATGGAAGGAAGAAGGACGCAGGCATCCAGATACTCCGCAGGCAGGGCCTGTGCCTGAGCATCCCTTCATACCCCACGAGCAGGTCTACAGACTGACTTTAAACCCTCCTTCCTGCCCTTGGCCCTGTTCCTGCCATTCCACTCTCTGACCTAGTTACTTCGACAGAGTGATCCTCCAATAACTTTTGTTTAGTGAAACTCAAGGCTTTTCAGGATGCTGAGCTAATGTCTTCCTTTTCTTAATTGACTAAATATATTATGCACAGCTGGGTAGGTTGTTTCCTTGCTGGCCTTGCTGCTACAATTTGGAAGTGGATACAATTCTCTTTAACTCACATAGAACAAATGTGGCATATATTCCTGGTTTCCCATGGCTCTTCTCCTTCAGAAAATGTATTTACAAGGACATTTTTGAAGCCCTTTTTAAGATGTTGAAAAATTTTTTTTTAAAGAAAAGAAAAACGCTTTTTCCTCCCCCAAACAATGACTACACTGTGACAACAGTGGGTTGAGCTAAATTCAGCTCCAGCAAGGAAGAGCAATAAAAGGAGATGGATTGTTCTCTAAGCTTCACTTTATTGGATATTGTAATTGACATATAGTTGTCATTTATAATCATCTGTCCATTCCTGTGAGTTGGGAGCAGTAAAGTTAATTGTGGCGGCTCATTTGCATTAATCTCACCTCTGAAGGGTACAGTAACCCATTAATATCATGTCATGATGAATTATCACAAATAACATTGAACATATTGATTAATGATCTCTGAGATTTGTATCTCGTTAAAACATTTTGTTAGCTCTTTAAATTTTTAAACCAACAACCATTGCAGGTAGGAGGGGTTTAGAGATTATCTGAGAGGTGATAGTGGGAAGGAGTGTACATTTTAGGATCACCAGTTTTAAGGAGTTGGACTAGCCAGTTCCCATTAGATTCCTCATCCCCCCTCCCAGAAGCCAAGTACACTTTCTTGGGAACCTCCCACTACTTTTCATTGGATGATGGTTTCATCAAACAGTATGGCTTCTTTGATTACACAGTGGCTGATTGTCAAGTGGAAAGATTTTGATAAGATTTTTTTTAAGTCATCCTTTCAACACCCTAAGTTGTGGCCTTCGAAATCTCTTACCTATCTGCATCTGCCTGCTACTTTGAAGCGCGTAACTCACCCCCGCCCCATTACATGAAAATTGCTAAGCTTATATGTTGACATATGCATAGATTACACGTGGGATGAGTTGTTTGAGAGGAATTGTTTAAAATATGACTTAATAATCCTTTGCTTTGTAAAAATTTATTCCTGGGTGTTTTCATTTTTCAGATGATTATAGATTTTCTCTCCTATGGACATTTCCACAAAACAAACAAACAAAAAAGGAGGTATAAACATATTGGGCACATACACGTGACTATGTGGACATTAATAAAATGATAGTAAATTCTCTTTAACAAAGCCTTTTGCAGAATTTCATGATAAAAGTTTAAGTACAGTAGACACAGTGAAGACAGAGTTTGGCCTAAGAGTCGAATAACAAACTTTGGTCTTTTTGGCATTTTCTGTTATCAATTGTAAAAGTTATACAGTATTTGATCTAACTTACCTATTTCTTACACTTATGTTTAGTTATTGGTCTGTTTTCTTGAGATACTTATTTAATAAATGGCAGATATTGGGACCAGTCTCTTCTGCTATTTAGAGAAAATGCAGCTGATCTTCCTGAAATAAGGCTACTTGTGACCTAAGGATGTCATTAATGCTTTCTTGGCTGAGGTGGTCTTAGCCCTGAGGGCAATTTTGAAAAGTGGCAAAGTGCAAGTTCTTCTGCTTTGTCTGTAAGACCTCTAGTCTTATAAAGATTGTGACGACTCCC
>PVKE010027769.1:0-21380 GCA_004027555.1 Craseonycteris thonglongyai | reverse complement strand
TCATATGCTAAACTGAGGTGTACTTCCCATGCAGGAAGCCCCCAGCCAAGTTCTCACCCGCTGGTTCATGCCTCCTGTGCAGGAAGCTCCCAGCCCAGTTCTTGCCCTGCGCAGCCCCCCGCCCACCTGTGTGGAAAAAAAATCAAGTCAAAAGCTGATGACATACAACTATGGAGACTGCTCTGGGCCCTCCCCCTTCACTCTGTCTCTCTCTGTTTCTGTCTATCTCTGTCTAAAAGCAATAAAATAGATCTTTAAAAAAAGAGAGAGAGAATAGGACAAAAGAAATTCAGGAAGGTAAGAAAATGACCATTTCCACCACTTTCAGCCTATCCTCTGCAGAACCTAGAGATCACCCTGCTTTGATCACAGTGAAATGTCAACCAACATCTGCAGGCAGGAAGTAGAACAGGCCCTGTATGTAAGTGCTATAAACTTAAAGGAAGGATTTAGGGCCACCAAAACGCAGGAAAGGGGTCTGCAATGGAAGGCTTCACTGAGCTAAAGGGAATTAAACAGCAAAACTGCAACCTGGTAGGTTTGGAATGGGTAGTTTGAGACAGGGAGAGTGGAGAGCACTCCAGGGGCTGAAGCTCAAGAAAGACGCCCAGCAGGAACAGCAGGCAATCAATTTAACTGTCAAGAGAGTCTGTGTGATGAGTCAAGGACAGTGGACTGAGGCCACCTTCATTACTAAGCTTAGGTTCGGGGAAGCCGGGATGGCTCAATTGGTTAAGCACTCACTTTGCAGCCCCAGGGACCAAGGATCGAATCCCGGCCCCAGCCCATACGAACCCATATGCTGAACTGGGGAGTGCCCCCCAGAGTTCAGTTCTCACCAGGGTGAGACCCTGGCCCAGTTCCTGCCCTGTGCAGCCCCATGCTGTGGAATGAAACTATGTGGAAAAACCGATGATGTACAACTATGTTGACTGTTCTGGGCCCTCCCCCTTCTCTCTGTCTCTCTGTCTCTTCCCTCTCTCTGTCAAAAACAATAAAAATAAATCTTTAAAAAAAATAAAAAAGCTTAGGTTTACACTGTAAGTTTGTTCATTAGTCTTTTAAGCGTAGTTATAGACAAAACGTAACATTAAAGTGAAGAGGATATTTCATATATCCATGCACATGTTTGAAATGTCACAATGTTTAAGATCCAGACAAAGAAAAAAGCAAAAACATATTCTGCGTAATTCATCGTTGCTTCATTTTTTTCTTTTTCAGGTCAGGTTTTGATACATTTTACTCTTAATGGCTTACAAACAATACTAAAAGTGTCTTGTTATTTTTATTACACCAATTTTTCTACACATTTCTATCACAGATGCTATTAGACAATGTTCACCTAGCATTTATTCTCTGATGAAAACATACACCTCAGCTTACATGCAAGGCAGTGGCCTTTCAAGGGATAAATGGAAGGAGTGGTCCACTCAGGGTGCAGGCAATAAGGCGTTCCCTTGTAAAAACAATAATAAAACAACTAAAAGTCAGTCTGTTTTTTATTACCATGTTGGGCTGACAATTCTATACAATTCCCACTCCCCCCTTCTGAGGCTGATGGCTCCCATCATAGCCACCTCTCCCTGGCCCACCACTAGACTAGGGCTCAGCATCATATGAACTGTTTTACAGGGATTCTTTTAACCATCATTTTACAGACAGGAAAAGAGAGGCTTGGAAGACTGAGGATTTACCCCAGGCAGCCTGATTCCCAGGTGTGCATGCTGAACTTACAAGCTACTCAGAGAAAATGAGCAAAGGCAGCAGAAACCCACAGTTCAGCTCAGTAGAGGATGTCAACAGGTAAGTTTGAATGTCATCTTCCATTAGCCTACCTCCACCTTTTCCAACAGTCAATCAACAACTGACTGCCAATAGCTCAGAGAACACTTTTTACTTTTTAGTTCATTGCCCATTTCTTGACAGTTTCCTTAGAGAGATAGGCAGGTTAACTGCTACATCCCTGGCCACTGTGGCCTGAGGCAGTGATCTCTCACAACAGATGGGCAATGGTAAAAATCTACCTCATGAAAACATTTTGGATTCCTTAGCATTTATTTTAATGGATAAGGACATCTATGTTTACATACTGTCAAAATCCCCATAATAGAAACTGTTTCTTAATTGCTTTATTTTGGATTATGCCTTTTACTGGCAGTCACCATGCTGACAGAATGCAGGATATAAAAAAGAAACAAGTGCATTTCTTCAGTGGTTAATAATATAACTTCAAATAACTCATTTCCTCTCACCTTCCCCATCTATTAAAAAGAGTAAGTTACATTCCCCAAAAGTTCAGTGAGGGTAGGATTTCTCTAATAATCTAAAATCTTTTAGGCCATAAAACTACAAAAAGAGGCCACTGCTGTCAAAACCTTGGAAACTACAGGAAAGACATTCCCACTCACCCCCTCCCCCAACTGCTAATGGGGAAAAGATAAAAGAAATAAAATTGCCTTTAAAAATATAAACTCTGGGGAAGCCAGGATGGCTCAGTGGGTTAGGCGCTCACTTTGCAGCCCCAGGGACCAAGGATCGAATCCCGGCCCCACCCATGCTGACCCATAGGCTGAACTGGGGAGTGCCCCCAGTTCAGTTCTCACCAGGGCAAGACCCTGGCCCAGTTCCTGCCCTTGCAGCCCCGCCCACCTGTGGAATGAAACTGTGGAAAAACCAATGATGTGCAACTATGGAGACTGTTCTGGGCCCTCCCCCTTCTCTCTGTTTCTGACTCTGTATCTCTCTCTGTCAAAAACAATAAATAAATCTTTTAATATATATATATATATATATATATATATATATAAACTCTGAGATCAACACATCCTAAATGATCAGAACTATGTTAGTCACTATAGAGATGCAAAAATAGCTTTCAAGCCTGAACTTCTAAAACACTAGATGTATTAACAAAGCTAAAGAAAGAAGATGTCAGATAGCAAGGTGATCAGCCAGCAACTGATACACAAATTAAGGTGAGTGTGGCAGGCCAAATTCTAATATGGCCTCCTAATATATACATCCTGTATAATCCCCTCCCCTAGAATATGGACAGGACCTTGAATATGATGGATTTCACTCCTATGATTAAAGATGAAGGATTTATTGATATAAGGTCCCAAATCCATTGATTTTGAGCCCATCAAAAGGGAGATCATCCAGGGTGGGCCTAACTTAATCAGATGAAAGCTTTTAAGAGGATCAGAGATTGGAAAGATGAGGAATGTATGAAAGATTCTCAAACTGACCTGAAGAAGCAAAAAGCTATGTTGTAGAGAGGGCGGATTGCTCTAGGAGCAGAGGGCCTCAGTCCCACAACCACAAGGAACTGAACTCTGCCCACAGCCAGTGAACTTGGAATAGCACCCCAACCCTCAGACAAGACTACAGCCTCCTCAGCTGACATCTTCGTTTCAGCCTGGTGAGACCCTGAGCAGAGGACACAATTAGTTCAGCAGCCCCAGACTGGACTGCTGACCCAAAGAAACTAAGATAATAAGTATACATTGTTTTAAGCTGCTAACTTGTGGTCATTTGTTAACATAGCACTTGAAAATTAGTACAGCAAGTCCCCAGATAAGTTGGCAGTGCCCATCAAAACACTGTCCAGGACATAGCAAAGGCCATCTCTTGTTGTGAGACAGAAAAACTGTAATCATCTAACTCTTTTGGTTAAGATGTCATGCTCACTGATATAAGCTTGGCTTTCTACACAGGTCTGCCTTCAGGAAAATAATGTACTGAGCATTCAAACCGATTATCTCAGTCCCTGGGACAATTACTTCTTGGACAAATGAACATAAATATACTGACCCCTTGACTTCATTTTGGCTAGGCTAATGTGACTCTGTCCCTTCGAGAGCTCTGCCCTTGATATCTAGAGAAAATCAGGATAAAATTTGGTAAAGCTAGCAATCAGCCATACCCAGGACTGTATTCATTTTCTATTCCCACAAACAGTAGCTTAAAAAAAAAAAAAATCCATGTATTAGCTCGTGGTTTTGTAGGTCAGAAGTTCAGGAAACCGGGACTAGGTCCTCTGTTTAAGGTCTCACAGAGCCAAAATAAAAAGTGCTGGCCAGGCTGAGCTCTTATCTGGAGGTTCTCTATTTCCAAGCTCATTTACATAGTTGGCAGAGTTCAGTTCCTAGTGGTTATACAACAGAGGTCCCCATTTTTTTGCTTGTTGGCAGCTGGAAGCCACACTCGGCTTCTAGAAGTTACCCATATTCCTTGATACATGGTCCCCTTCATCTTCAAAGCCAACAATAACACATTGAATAAAATCCTACTCATGCTTCAAATCTTTCTTTCCACTAGCCAAAAAACAAAACAAACAAACAAAAAACAAAACCTGTTTTTAATGGGCTCATGAGATTCGATTAGACCACCTGGAATTTCTCCCTTTTGCCATATAAGGTAATATCATGGGAATGAGTGCTGTCTCAACACATTCACAAGATCCAACCATACTAAAAAGGAAGGGATTAAACAAAGGGCAAGGATCATCCACGGTCATTCTTAGAATTCTGCCTACCACACTCGACCATAGCAAATCCAAAAAGATAAATGAATGCTGCTACCCTGGGAGGGCTCCTGAAAGAGAAGAACCAGCTAGCTGCCTATGACAACATAGATACCACATAAATGGTCAAAATTCCCTAACTTCGTTTTAAAGCAATTTGCATATTTCCCTATTTCTTTTCCATATCCTTAGAGCTACATACTGTTACTTTCTATTTCTTCTGAGCTGTAAGCTCATCAATGTATTTTGAGCACAAAGAAATTAAGTTTCATAAAAATTAAGCAAAAAGAAGAGACCAAATATTTACTGGATAGCTACTTAGTATGAGGCACTATGTTAAGCACTATGAAAGATGGAAATATTAACATATACAAGTTAGCTCCTCTCAAAGGGACTGATAAATAATGCAAGTCAGAGAAGATAATATAAAATGAGTAATGATGCCACACTTAATAATAGTCAGAAGGCCAAGAATTAATAACATATTCACAGCAAACTGCACAGCTTTTAATACAAGTCTCATAGACAGAGCATTCCTATAAATGTCACTGGAGAAAAGTAGATAGGAAGACCTTTACATTTTACCAATATGATTCTAAATTTGGAGGGTATAATGTGTATATAATTTTTACATATAAACAATAAAATATATAAGATGAAATGTACCCAAATTGTTAGGTATTTGAATAGTGGGGATGCAGACTATAATTGCGTTTTTATTAATCTTTAAGCTTTCTCATTTTTTTTCCTAATAAGCATGTGGCACTTTCATAACCAGAAGAAAATACACACACACACTTATTATATATTGGGCAAGTCATGGTCTTTGGTCCAACCTTTCCTTCAAGCCAAAAGCTGTCCTATGCAGTCCCCTTGTGCTCTAGTAAACAAAGGCAGTGTTAACATAGCACACAAAAAAGATCAGTAGAGCCCCAGCTATCTGGAATCTGAACAAGGAAACAAACTTGTCATAGCAGGAAAAAACAGGTTAAATTTATAAGGGCCACAACAAACTAATGGCATGATGTAATAGAAATTATGAGTATAGAGAAGCTATGGGGGAGAGAAGAAGAAATGGAATGGAGAGTAAGGAAGCCACTGATGAGAGCAGAGAAAGCAGTGAGCAGAGGAAGCAAACAGAGAAACCAGAGGGGATAAAAGGAGAGTGGAGGGGTGGGTGGGTGAATGAATGAATGAAGGGGTGGCTGAGTGAATGAATGGATGAAGAGGAGGGTGGAAGGGAGGGAGGGCAGGCAGGCAGACAGGGAGATGGAGGAATGGACAGACAGATGAAAAGCCAGAGCGAGCATCCCTCACCTAGGACTCCTCTGATTTCTGAGATTTTTCCACCACACCCTTTCAATAAATAATTTTTCACTCCTTTCAACCAAAATAAGCCCAACTAAAATGGCATTTAAAAATATTATTTTCATAAGGCTAAAAATTAAAACAAAACACAAGTTTTTAAAGGTCTCCTAAAGACAATTTGAGGTGTGTTTTTTTTTTAATTCTTCAAATCTAGTTCCTCCTAAAAGCTGGTGGGAACCTGGGACTTTCCCCTCACCCCACCCCCACACTCACAAACAGAAGAATCCCAGCCTGAAAAGGATTTGCCTATTAGCCACGCTATCTCTACCAAGACAGCAGCCTTATTAAATTACAACTGTTTGAACAAGGTCAAGCACTCAAGAGTTTAATTCAAAGTGTTTCCAGGTATAATGCTGTCAGGTCAACTTAAACAAGCCAACAGAGGCTTGGAGGCTGATTAAATATTAAAACAGAATCTTTCACATCTGTTTTTACCCAAGGATGAAATTACTGTACATCACTTCAACCAGCTCATTAATACACTATACACACACCTTGCCTCAAAGGTTACAGGAATATCAATGCTTCAGAGGCCTGCAGTGAAACCTGCCCACACAGCCAGCAGTGAGGTCACTGCATACTTTACAGGACATCAATATTTCTTTATAAAATGTGAGAGATAATCAGTTAGTTAGACGTAGACACATTTTAAATTAAAGGATGAAAGCCTCCATGAAGTTGAGCCAGTTGCTTTTGATCTGAACCTTTTAATCATTCATTCAGTTAGCTTTGATAGGTAACTTGATAACATACATTGAGCAAAAATTTTGGTTCAAAAGTAATTATTTTATAAAACAGAGGGTTGTCACATCCAAACAGATAGCCATAGTAATTATACTGTTTATTTCCAAAAGCACAAATATACAAGGTACACATAAATATTTCAAAGCACAAACACTTGAGACCCTTAAGAGTATATACTTTCATGGTATATTAGGTAAAATAGTAGAAGATTTGGTACTTTAAAAACTATCACAGAGAATGACACCTAGACAGTATGGAATTAAGAGTACTGTATGTCTCTGTGTTTAAAGGCCCCATACCTAAACCCAGTATTTAAATACTGTTTTTGCAGGACTCTCTATAGCTGGTAGCTATTACTGTGACTGCTATGCACATTTCTCCTTTTCCTCTGAGACATCACCCCCTTTCTCTTGAGGAATCCCACTTCTACTTCTGTCCTAGAGAACTGTCAAAATCAGTGCCCTTGCCCCCCTAGTCACATGGATAGGCACATTCTCTGAACCGTAGTCCCCAGGCCTCTGGTTATAGCAGAGGCCTAAGGGGTGAGCACTTGCCTCAAACAAGCTATTTCAATACACATGTTGGGAGAGAAATTTCTTTGGGGACTGGAATTGCTCACCTGGCAGGATGTATGGGCAGCCATTTTCCCATTCCCAAAAAGTGAACCAAATATGCTAAATGAGCTCACATACAGAGGGAGCAGAGCTCAAGGTGAAGAAACAGCCCTGGTCACATCCTGCAAGCAAGTGGAGCCAACTGAGCCTATCCACCTCTTCTGAACATTCTATATCTCTAGATAATATTAACATTAGTTAATGTCAGGCTTATCTGTGGTTAGATATTAGCAATAAGAGAAGGAGCAGCTAAGAATCCTGCTGATCTCTCTTTTCTGAAGTTCTACAAAACTTCAATTTCTACTACATTACCAAGAGATGTTATCTTCCACTGCTTTCTTACTGTTTCGTATGTGTAATTGATTTAAGTTTTAAGTCTCTTATTGTTATATGTTAAAAAGAATATAAAAGTTGCTTAAGTCGAACAAATTTAAATTAGTTCAATATACACTTATAAGGATGACAAATTCTAGCTATGCAGTATTTGGCCATAAATAACGATGCTAGTATGTCTCATTGTGATGTTGCCATCCCTCATATATTCAAGTTTATTTTCAAGAAAAGAGATGATCACTCACTAATTCAGGAGTAGAGGTCAATTTCATATCCAAAGATGAGTGGGTACAGTGCATAGACCTGAGAGATAAAACTTTCACAAGCAAATTTATTAGATATACTTAAGACTAAGGAAAAGTTATTCAAGAAATCTTTGTTGGATTATGGTTATTTATTAAGATCCATTTAGAATGGTGATATGTTATCTAATTTTTCATAGAAACAGCAGTTGCACCTTAGTGGGAAAGCTATGGGACATGGAGCAAGGAGACCCAAGCTGGAGTTCTTGCTCTGTCACTGCCTTTCCATGTGAAGATAAAACAGAAAGGTACAAAACTCCTCTTGAACCTGTTTTCTTAGCTACATGAAAGTAATGCCTGCCTTACTTTCACCATATAAGTGAGTAGTGAAGACCCACTGAGATTTTTTTTTTTAAGCATCACATGAAAACAATATACACTAAGTTGCTGTCTAGAGAAAATAAATTTAGTATCATGTGTTCTGTACAAACATGATCTTAAGTCTTCTTCCAATTTTATAAATGAGAAAACAAAGCTTAAAGGGTTAATCCTAACTTGCACAAAGTCACAGAGCAGGTACAAGAAGCAGGTCAGACCACAGCCCAATCTCCTCATCACAACCGTGCCTCCAGTGACTGCAGAACAAGGAAGCTACACAACTTGACTCATGAGGATCCATATTCTAGGTGGCTTTTGCCTTTTTTAAAAATGCATTTCACATTTGTTTGAGAAGAAAAAGTTCTATAATAAGCACTTAACCATTGTTCTATTTTACTAAAAAGATTATTGACAAAGAAAAAGTTCAACAAATATACATAAGGAGCTATTGTTTTTTATTGCCCAAAATAATTTAAAAATGTATTTCTGTCAGGATGCTGGGAAGGCTCAGTGGGTTGAGCACATGCCTTGCAGCCCCAGGGTCTGAGGATAGAATCCCGGCCCTGGCCCATGTGGACCCATATGCTGAACTGGGGTGTGCCCCCACTTCAGTTCTCACCGAGGCAAGATCCCGGCCCAGTTCTTGTCCTGCACAGACCCACCCCCACCCGTGGAATGAAACTGTAGGAAAACTAATGAGTTGAAACTATAGAAACTACTCTGGGCCCTCCCCTTTCTCTCTGTCTCTGTCTCTGTCTGTTAAAAACAATAAAAATAACTCCTTAAAAATGTTTGTCTACTATGCTTGGTAATGATTAAAATCCTAAATTAATATGGTAAAAATATCTGCAACTGAATTATAGTGCATTTCCTATGGAGTTTCTAAGTTCTAAGAAACAACACAGCCCCCAAATTTTCAATTGTCAGTGTCAGTACAACAATACAGATCCCTGTTTATAGGTTCATAGTGTTCATTTACTGGATTAAACCAGGATGAATACATTTAAAAAAAATTTTTTTTTTAAGATATATTTTTATTGTTTTTGACAGAGAGAGAGATACAGAGACAGAGACAGAGAGAAGGGGGAGGGCCCAGAACAGTCTCCATAGTTGCACATCATTGGTTTTTCCACATAGTTTCATTCCACAGGTGGGCTGGGGCTACACAGGGCAGGAACTGGGCTGGGGTCTCGCCACAGTGAGAACTAAACTGGGGGCACTCCCCAGTTCAGCATATGGGTCCACAAGGGCCGGGGCCGGGATTCGATCCTCGGTCCCCGGGGCTGCAAAGTGAGCACTTAACCCACTGAGCCATCCCAGCTTTCCCACATTTAAATTTTTAATAGTATTTTTTATAGAAAATTTGAAACCTCCTGACTTGTGATTTAAATCATGCTGCAAACTGAAATTACTTAAAAATCGAGTCCATCTTAGAGGAAGATCACTAATAAGACACAAAATGCAAGCAATGTGCCTTATTATGAGTAAATAGAATAAAGAAAGTCTCTAGGTAGTCATGACTTACTGGAGTTCACCTGCCCACAAGGCTTAATATAAGTAAAAGTAACTAATCAACCTAAAGGAACTAAGGTATAAAGATATACCTGTGGGCCACCCCAGTGCAGAAGGGAGCTACAACACAATGGCTGCTAGACTTGGGCCACCACTGAATGTGCACTACTCTAGGTACCAGTACACATCAGATTGTTTCTGGGACAAAGATTCCACGTCATGCTGGGGTTACGAGAAAGGGTGGAGGAAGCAAAGGCTCACTGGGGTGCGTGCCAGGGCTTGTTTCAAGGGTAGTGAAGGAAGCAGTGGAACCAGAAGGTTAGGCTGCAGGATTCTAATAAAAGCATTTGAATACTTATGAAAACTGGCTTCTGAAATCTTAAACTATTACATTTAAACACCAGTAGTTAACAAAACACAAAGCAATTTGTTTAACAGAAAACAGAATTCCAATACTGTACAACCTTATACTATACACAAATTCACGCTTGAACAATGTAATTAAGTAGAGTAAACCATACTAAATGTAAAGTCAATACATTCTTTTCTGATTGCTGAGCCCCACCACCATCACCAAAGAAAAAACTATAAGGAATTTAACAGAAGAAAATTAATCATCATAATACTTTGGTTCGATACTGATCTACAGTGAGATAATGTGGACATTAGCACAGTTTACTTGAAATAAGATTTAAAGTAGCACATTTAAAAGAAGCAGAATTCATTAAGAAACCTCTCAAAAGGATCATTTCCTCTAACTACTTCTTTTATAATAGAAGACAAAGGCAACCCAATGTAAGTTCATAAAATCTACAATTAGCTGTGAAAACCAAATAAAATTAGAAGAAAAGGGATATTTAGAAGCACAGTTGGTAAAAAGTTCTGTTTCTTCTGAAAAGGCATTTGCTCTTTCTTTCTACCTTTAACAAGTACTATGGGCCAGATATTGTAGCAGGTCCACAGGAATGAAGAAATAAAACAATAAGACCAAGCGATGTGCTCCAAAAGCTTGCAGTGCTGGGGTAGAAGGGAGGAGGGTTATAAAAATCCTCACCATACCTCCAGACAAAGTGCTCTAACCTGGCCTGGAGGAAAGCTATGGGAGAAGGAAGCTGCTAGCTGACTGGCTGACTGGAAAATCTTCACATCTAAGTTAAGTCTTAAAAGAGGAGAATGAGCCTGAAAAACACAGTAAACCAAAAGAGAAAGTAAAGAATTCCATATTCCATGCAAAAAACAAAACAAAACAAAACACAAGCAAGCAAACAACTTTGTGAAAGAGTATAAGAGGATGAAACTAAATAATTTTAGGGAATCTTTGTACAGAGAAAAAGTAGGAGAGGACAAGAAGCAATGATGATGGGGTACACAAAGCTGGAAAGGTTGATGGGAACAGGATTATGAAAGAAAAATGTTTCAATCCAACTATGGAACTAATGCAAGCTTTAGGTCTTACGCAATAGAACCTATTGGTAATATACATACTATAAACCTAATCAAATCTATCATATGTCCTAACTTTTCAGTATTCCAAAGTACTTACCAGTTATAATTCATGTTTTAACTACAAAAAGTATGATTAAATGGTAGAGTAAAAGGCAACCTATAAATGGGAGAAAATATGTTTAAACCACGTATCTGATAAAGGATTAATAACCAAAATATATAAAGAACTGCTATATTTTAACAACAAAATATCCAATTAAAAAATGGACAAAGGACTTGAACAAACATTTCTTCAAAGATATACAAATGGCCAACAAGCATCTGAAAAGATGATTAACATCACTAACCTAAGAGAAATGCAAATTAAAA
The DNA here is from genome assembly GCA_004027555.1 of Craseonycteris thonglongyai. Taxonomy (NCBI): domain Eukaryota; kingdom Metazoa; phylum Chordata; class Mammalia; order Chiroptera; family Craseonycteridae; genus Craseonycteris; species Craseonycteris thonglongyai. Next base: position 9,849 of record PVKE010027769.1, on the reverse strand, counting down.
CCATAATGAAAAATCACCCATCAGCATAGCTACTGCCAAAAGAACAAAAAATAAACGTTGGTGAGGATATGGAGAAATCAGAAACCTTGCACACTGCTGGTGAGGATGTAAAATGGTGCAGACAAAGAGTATGGAGGTTCCTTCAAAAATTAAAAATAGAATTACCGTATTATCCAGCAATTCCACTTCTGGGTATATATCTAAAAGAACTAAAAAACAGGATCTCAAAGAGATATTTGTACACTCCTGTTCACTATAGCATTATTCACAATAGCCAAGAGGTGGAAGCAATCCAAGTATCCATCAACAGATGAGTAAAGAAAATGTGGCATATACATACAATGGAATCTTATTCAGCCTTGAAAATGGAAGGAATCCTTGGACTCCTTGGATAAACCTTGAGGACATTATACTAAGTGAAAACAAGCCAGTCACAAAAAGGTAGATACTGTATGATTTCACTTATATGAGGTATCTAAAGTAATCAAACTCCTAGAAACAAAGTACAGTGGTGGATGCCAAGAGTTTGGGGGATGGGGAAAAGGGGTGGGAGAATAATTCCCACACAGTTAACACAATAGTACTACACACTTTTAAAATGTACTCCATTATGTACTTTACACTTTAAAAACAGTTAAGATGATAAATTTCATTATGATTTTTTTTTTCACCACAATAAAATAAACAAACAAGTCAATAAAAATTACAATTAAAGGTTGCAAAGTTTCAGGCAAACTCATAAAGGTACCTGATGCCAATAGGAAGACATGATCTGTATCAGCTATGTTCTGAGTTAGCAAATTTACAGTGTTCAGCTTATAGTGAAATTTCAGCTTTCTGAGACGACACAGTAATTGCTAGCAAGTTGTATGCTTAAAATCTGCAGGGTACAAAATAAGTGCAACTGCACTTAATCATAAAACCCAGTTCTGGTCTTCTAGAGCTGAGATTGTTGACTTATGCCATCATGGAAGGATTTTTTCAGGGCTCAGTAATTGAACTACTGATATGTAAAGTTTTAAAAGGAAATCATTATCTTAAAAAATAAAGTCAAACTTTCAGGTATTAAAAAGTCCACATCAAAACTAATTTCATCCAATGTGAACGTTTTCCCCTGAGACCAGCAGCGAGGAAATGGTGTGGGGGCAGAGAATAAAAACCGGCAAATGTGAGGAAAAGGACACAGAAGTCTATCCATTTGTCTGTGCTTCTCTGGCCTATACAACATCTTCCAGTTGCAGGCATCCAAATGCTGGATCTGTCTAGTGAGACCCCTTCACTAAAACCTCCACATTGCCTGATGCAGGCAATGGGGTCCTTTGACTCATCTCTCCTCCTTTCAGCTCTTCCCCTATGGTCCACTAGTTTTTGTAGGCAGAGAAGGTCTTTCCAAGATTACCCATAACTGCTGTCCTCCAGTCAGACCTACTGGCCAGCAGGAAATGTCAAGTATTTGCTGCCCCCTCTCTACACAATGCCCTCCTCCCCTGCCAGCTCCAGCCACATAGCTGCTTTTAGGTGAAAGACACCAGGTTCTGTGTTTACACATATCTCCAAACTCCATAGAGACACACCATATTCTCTCAAAAGCTCTTTCTCAGGATTGCATAGCAGCACACCTAGCTGGTGACTTAAGTTCAAAAAGACAACATTCTCTCTGGTAGTCAACCCTAACCCGTGTTACTACTACCTTGGAGCCCTTCCCAAATGATTGGGAGTAGGAGACAGAAAAGGAGCTCTCTCTTCCCTAAGGGAAGCACACGCTCTACTCCTAGGAGTTCCCTGCATGGAAACTATTTCTAGTTTTTCTGACACAGTTTAGTTATAGGGTGGAAGATATTAATAGCTGCTAGACCCATTTGGCCACCTCTTGACAAGCCCTGCAATGGATACTTCTAGAATCTCTCTGAAGACTGTATGGGTACTTACCACCTACTGGCTACAGCTTTGGGACCTTGATCAAAATTTTAGACAACAGAAAAATTCCCATTTACCATGTTTTATATATTTGTACAGTAATAGGATAGAAAAATAGTAAGAACTGTATCAAACTGAAGTATTCTGTTATCAGGTGTCCAAGGCATCTCCTCAAAGTCTAAAGTGTCTGAGAACAATTTGAAACTCAACTCCATTAAATATTTAAATAACTAAATAAGCCACAGTTGCACAGAAAAAGATGTCAACGTTGCTGAACTCAAACTATTGGTTCACATCACCACGCAATAGGTTGAAGTATCTATCATCCAAAGCTTAAAAGTTGATTATGTGCACAAAAGACAAAAGGTGGTTAGAGGTATCAGTGCAAAATGTACAAAAGTAAAGGATAAGCTCACCTGTTTCACTATTAGTGTGCGCAATTAGGACTATCCAGGAAGGAAATCTTGAGTAATTTTAGTAACTTTACTGTCACTACTAATTGTCCCTGCGTTTAACATTCTCTCCAGATTCAAATTACAGAGTGAAAGCACTCAGCAGGCCAAGCTAAGTGCTGAGCCCACCCCTGTAATTCCTAGGAGGCATGAGCAGGAAATGCCCATTTGACCTACACCAGCTTCCACACAGAAGGTAGATTCCACTATGCACCCTCAGTGAGCAGCCTCCTGTGGAGACAGCAATTGTGCATTACAGATATCCCTATCACCTTCCTTAAAGAACTCAGACTATAAGTCAAAACAATGCTGGCAATGATAAACAATGTTATTTCTGCCAGTCCACATTACATGCTAATAGCATCTTGGCAAAAAAAATAATTTATAAAAGCGTATCACCACCACAATCTGCCATCATCAGTCATAGAGTCAACAAAAAAATGAAAGCTCCCAGAAGGGCTAAAATCTTTAATGCAATGCTGATGACAAAGATGCCAGGAGATTATTTAATTTTTAATGTCAAATCATGTTAATTGTCATGTTTAAATTTGTAAATTGTTGCTTGTTAAAAAAATCCATTTACTAAAATAATAAATAGTACATGTTGTGATATATTAGTGAAATTATTTTTTAAAGCATCACAGACACAGATGAATAACCAATGCAGTGCAACTCCTTGTATCATTTAGGGAAAAATAAAAGGATCTAATAAGTTACATCAGCACTAAAAAGGCAAGAACTGCTACAATATTTCTCTATCCCAAAATGACCTTCCACATTTTAAATTCCTAAGGTCAGCTCAGCTCAGGAAGGCACCTGGGGAGCCAAAACCAGAATCCAGAAAGTTGACTGGCGGCTCCTTGCCAGAGGCAGCACTCAAACAGCAGCACCAGCTATCATCGAGGTTGAGCTGGCAATGGAGAGGTGGCCAGGTTTACAAGAAAGGCAGTAAGGAATTGCCAGGACAAGACAAACTGTTCCAAGTCTACTGTAGCAAACGTAACAAGGATCACAGCTTTCCCTAACAATGTTCACTCGTTTTCATCTCCCACTAATCTCACTCAGTAAATCTTTGGTGTTCAATTTCATCTCTTCATACAGGGCTCAGTTCTTTACTTTCATTGAATAGAGATAAATAAATACTAGGTTCTCCTTTGAAAGAAAATGATTATTTGCAAATGCTGGCAAGCAGATAGAAAAAACAGTTTGTAGCACAAATGTAATTTTGAAATTCAAACATTTACATGTCTCCCCCCAAAAAACTAACCATATGCTCTATATACTTTTAATACAAGATTTGAATATATATCATAAAACCCTTAGAAAATAAACTTGAAGTGACCAAAATTTTAAAGAAAAATCAAAAGTATTTGGTAACCAAATGATTAAACATAAAACATGAGCTTACTGAATCAAAGTCAAACTCCTAACCTTGACATTCTCAGCTCTTCGTGGTCTGGCCATAACCCACCTTTTGAAATCATACTTCCTATTGCTTCCCTTTTCCATACCTGTTCTATATATCTGTTTGTGTACCTACACTGCTCCCAGTTCATTATATTCTCCTTCATGCCTTTGTTCACAGTGGTGAGCCTCCTTCCTTTCCTTCCACATTCCTCCTTAAAAGTCACGGGTCCTCGAGAAAGCTGGGATGGCTCAGCGGGTTAAGCACTCGCTTTGAAGCCCTGGGGACCGAGGATCGAATCCCGGCCCCAGTCCATGCGGACCCACATGCTGAACTGGGGAGTGCCCCCAGTTCAGTTCTTGCCGGGGCCTATGTGGGAGGCTCCCGGCCCAGTTCCTGCCCTGCGCAGCCCTGTGCCCACCTGTGGAGTGAAACTATATGGAAAAACTAGTGTCAACTATGAAGACTGCTCTGGGTCCTCCCCCTTCTCTCTGTCTCTCTCTGTCTGTTTCTCTCTGTCAAAAATCAATAAAATAAATCTTTAAAAAAAAAAAAAGTCACGAGTCCAAATTCTACCACTTCAAATGACCTCTTGGCCAAGAAGCCTTCCTAGATTTCCCAGAAAGTGCTCTCTCCTTTCTCTGGCTCCCACAGACCTAGCTGTTCTCTTACAAATAAGCTACACTCTGTGCCTTTTTAAAGATTTATTTTTTTATTGGTTTTTGACAGACAAAGAGACAGAGAGAAGGGGGAGGGCCCAGAGCAGTCTCCACAGTTGACAGCATTAGTTTTTCCATATAGTTTCACTCCACAGGTGGGCACGGGGCTGCGCAGGGTAGGAACTGGGCCAGGAGCCTCCCATATAGGCCCAAGCAAGAACTGAACTGGGGGCACACCCCAGCTCAGCATATGGGTCCGCATGGGCCGGAGCCGGGATTCGATCCCTGGTCTCTGGGGCTGCAAAGTGAGCGCTTAACCTGCTGAGTCATCCCAGGATCCCCTCTGTGCCTTTTTAATAGTCATCTTTGTTTACAGCATCATTCTTCACAATGCACTTTTCCTTATGAAGACACACCCACATGGTGCCCTATTTACATACAAGGATCCCTTGGTCTGGCCTCCAGAGTAGGTTGCCTGCTGCCTGCCTAGTTACACCTCAGATTTAAAATTAAAAGGCCATTTACTCCTTTGGCTCTTCCCCACTAGTGCTTAGTTCCCTAACCAGACAACCCATTTTCCTTTTAATGGCATTGGATAATGCTTCTTAGTTGGATCTATTTTTTGTCTCCCTTACCCAGCAACAGTGGGAGGGACATCATCAACCAAGCTTGTCCCAGGATGAATTTTGGTAACCCTGCAGTAATTTCCCCTGGCCGACCTGGCGCCACTTTGCAGATTAAGACTTTCAACCTCTTCACAAACAGTAAAGGTTATGATGAAGCAACCGGTCCTGGGGTCTAGAGTCCTGCTTTTCTTTTCCTTGGATCTCAGCAGTCAATTCTGTCCCACTGAACTTTCACAGCCACTTCTTCATGGAGCTGAACCATTTTTCTGGCATCAAGGCCTTAAAGATGAAGCTAAATACCAAGTATAATGGCAGAGGCAGAGAAATGGCTCAGATGACAGAGATGTCCATGTAACTCTATCTCCATACATATGGAGAGAAGTGAATACAATTTCATTGTTAGAATTCAAATTAATAGATAATAGAGACGAAGTCAAGTCTCTTCTGATACCTCCTCAATCCCAAACCATTCCTTAGAGTCCTTTATCAATGCATTTACATATCATCATTCATTAAACCTACGATTCATTAAACCCACTTGTAACAGCGGTTCCCAACATTTTTGGTACCATGGACTGCTTTCATGGAAGGTAATTTTTCCATGGACTGAGACGGAATGGTGGATGGAGGGGGGAGGGATGGTTTTGCAATGATTCAAGACCCAGATACAGCTTAATTGTCACTTGCCACTCACTGATAGCGTTTTGATATGAGTCTGCAAGCACCTGATTTATTATGGCCTCTGTGCAAACCTCTCTGATAATGTTAATCTGTATTTGCAGCCGCTCCCCAGCGTTAGCATCACCACCTCAGCTCCACCTCAGATCATCAGGCATTAGATTCTCATAAAGAGTGCACAACCTAGATCCCTCACATGTGCAGTTCACAATAGGGTTTGCTCTCCTATGAGAATCTAACACCTCCACTGATCTGACAGGAGGCAGAGCTCAAGCAGTAATGTGAGCAATGGGGAGTAGCTGTAAATACAGATGAAGCCTCACTTGCCCACTGCTCACTGCCTGCTGTGCAGCACAGTTCCTAACAGGGTTGGGGACCTCTGACTTATAATATGTATTATGCTTCACTAAGAAAAAAATGTTTCTTAAACTATGCCACCACTGATTTAAGAAATGTTAAAATATGAAAAACATATGTTAGAATCCAAGAAATGCAATGCATCTAGAATCAAAATGAATTTATTTTACAAGAGTTGTCCAGAAGGTAACCAGGCATGTAATATGAAAAAACAGAGGCATTCATGGCAGGGTTTTTCTGGACAGCCCTAATTATATAGATTTCATATGCACAATACATACTCAATATTAAATCTATAAAAGGCAATGCATATAGAAAGAACTATATCTAGTTTTAAGGCATTACTTTTTTTTAACTTACATCATTTTGTAATTTCCTCTTCTCACTATAAAGGTATCTGGGATAGTTTTCTACATCTGCTGCATATAGAGCTAACATACTTTTTAGGTGCTGCACAATATTCCATATGCTGGTTGTACACTGTGCATTTAGTTATTGCACTATTTCACCATTACTAACAATGGTGGAGTAAGTATGTGAACATGTTTATTTTGTTAGACACGAAATTACTCATTCAAAAGTACAACTTCATTTTCACAGATACTACCAAACTACTCTCCAAAACGGTGTGAACAATTTATAAACTCACTATATGTAAGATATATTCATTTTTCCTCACTGCTGCCAAAATAGATTATTAATCTTTTTCATTTGTCAATCTAAAGGGAGAAAATCATATCTGATTGTTCTGTAGACGGTTCCTTATGTTCTCTATATTTATCCTTTGTCTATTATACATGGCCTATTTTCTCCTAGTCTGTTTGTCTTTTAATTATATTTGCAGTTTTATCTTTGGTGATATAGACATTTCAAATCTTTAAAAAGTTAAATTTACTCATCTCCCATCTATACTCAAAACTACTCACATATACGTAGTATTTTCTTCTAACAGGTGACCCATTCTTTGCAAACTCCACTGGGTTCTGACCTGGAAGCACTTGCAGGAACATGGGATACATTCCCACAAGCCGCACACTGGAGAATTTCTGCACAGACCACCTCTGCAAAGAGCAGGTGCCAGTCAGTGTTCTGCCAGCCTGTGGGTACTATTTCAGGAAGGACTAGCCAATTCCCTTCCTTAATGTCTGAGGCATAAGCTTAACCCATTTCAGAGTACATGTGCCAATCTGATCAGCGTGGACTCATGGCCCAAGGCCAAAGACCAGGACCAGGCACACAGAGAGGCAAGCATCCCACTAGCCACAGCTAAGTTCCTGAGCCAGGAGTGTCTGGAAACCTTGTGTAAAGATTACTAACCCATCCTCCCCACCTCCCTCAGTCTCAAATATAACAGACTGCCTGCAGAACCGCATCCATGACCTGGCAAAAACAAACCCCAGAACGCTAGGTAACTCTGGTGACCAAATCCTGACAGGCCCTGCTGCCAAAACACAGTCCATGTGACACAGTCCCCTCTCCCCAGGGAGCCAAGAGGAAAAGGCTAGCTATTCTCCCTCAGTACCTGCAATGAGATCAATCATTAATTCCCCTATGTCCAACCCTCCACTGTTCACACAGTCTCCTTCTCTTCCTCTGCAACCTGCTGCTCCCTGCCTATCTAAGCTTCACAGTTCAGGCCTTCAATGACTCACCCAACTGTCAGAAAGAGGGCCCAGGACAGTTAGGTTCCAAATTCTCTAACTCCCCACAGCGGTGAGTTCTGGTTAGTGGCTCAGTGGGAAGACATAGGGCTATTGAGGAGACATAGATTGGCAGGAATACATGCCCCTCTGGTATAAGTTCATGATTTACTTAGAAAAAACACAAAACTTAGTGGGCAAGGAAGGCGGTTGTACAGAGTAGGAACAAATGCAGCCTGTTTTTCTGTGGCTTTTCCTTTGCCCCTAGGCTTCCAACCAAGAGCACAGTCAAATGAACTCAGGTGGGGTCTTGCCAGTTTGAAAAAAAAACTGGATTCTTACAACTTTTTAAAAACCTGGCTTATCTAACAATCTCTGTTAATAGGATCCAGTAGACTCTTTATCAACTGGAATTCAAGCAGCCAGCACTCTCAAGCAAACTGACAGTTGTTTGAGATTTTGCAAGTGCCAGCTGCTTGAGTTCTGGTGAACAGTCTACTTACTTTACCTGACATCAACCAATTCCCATAGTTACCAGCTTACTGAGAGTCTACTGTATTTATATATACGTTAGACATTCCTGATTACTGAGTCAAACTCAGCATTGTCAAGAATTCCTGCCCACCTAGGTGACAGGAAATGTGTGGAGATGGGTCTATGCCCAAGGTCTCTGCCTCCAGATTTCCAAAGTCTTGGGAAAGTCCATGTCGCAGAAGTGGTAAAGACCTAAGGGCCTGCTCAAACACATCTGGAACTCAGCAGAACTTCTTGCAGCACGTACCTGGGGAAATCCCAATTCTACCTCAACCTTCTCTCACGCAAAATTAATCTTGCATGTCACGATTGATATGCAACTTTATGTTCCCAGGTATAAACAGTTTCTCCTAGAACTGTAACTGTCCCAGCCTTCCTTCCAAGCACTGAAGCCAAATCTTGATGTCAACAGCCTGGTGATAATACCATACTTGACATTCTGTGCTACAGAAGGATACCCCCTTGGACAGAGCTCACCCCTTGGCCAACCAAAGCCTCTCAGGAAAGACTCAAACAGAATGTTCCTTGAGGGGACAACTTAAGTTCTATTTATTATTTCTGGCCTCCACATTTAGCATAGTTATTTATGCACAGGAAATATTTTCTAAATATTTGTTCAATTACTTATATTGGAATTATTTTTGGAATGAATACTTGCCTTCTCAAAGAAGTTTATTTCAAATATATTTAAGTCTGATAAACTTACATCTTTGTTAGAGAAGTCTTTTCCTATGGCTAATAGCAATACTATCCATTAACTACTTTATAAATTTAATCCACCTCAACTTCCCAACCAAAAACAAGAAAACTTGAGAGCCCAGGATGCCATTATATTAAATGGAGATTTTCTACACACTCGAGATCTGTTTTATCCAATATAGTAACCACTAACCTTATGTGACTATTTAAATATTTTTAATTTTTAAATTTAATTCCGTGGTCTCACTAGCCACACATTTAAGTACTCAACGGCCACATGTGGCTACCATATTGAGAGTAGATATGGAACACTAACATCATTCGTTTGGTCAGCAATGTTTGAGATGCATTATAAAACCCCCAAAATTCTTAGCCTACAGCCAGAAAGTATCAGTTCATCAAAGTACCATAATTAAATTTAAAAATGCACTGCTGCTTTAATTAAAACAACAAAATAAAACACTCTCACAAATGAATTGGGCTTTTATAATAGATTAGTCTAATCACAATGAAAAATTTAAACATAGCATAATTCTCATCTATCTCTGATCATTAAAATTAATATGCTAGGCAGAAGATAATGCATACTTAAAGCTGCATAAATCCTCTCTGCACAAATAACTTTTCTGGTTAACTGTCATTTAGAGAACTACTTTTTATATAACTTTAAGTAGACTTGTAAACATCTAGAAAATTTTCTACACAGGGATTTCAAAATGTATGGGTACAAAACCAAAATATCTTAATCATCTAAGAGTTCAGAATTTAAAAGTTAAAATGAATATGTTAAGTACGAATATTAAAACAAAGAAAGTTATCAAAAATATACAAAGAACTTGTACAACTCAACAAGAAAAAAACAAGCAATCCAATTAAAAAATG
>PVKE010027768.1:0-21269 GCA_004027555.1 Craseonycteris thonglongyai | reverse complement strand
TTCGCCTCTCTCAGAAAGCAATGTTGATTCATGTTTATTACTGTAATTAACCTTATTAATTAGCACTGACACGTTTAAGTAAATACGTATACTGTTGTAATTTTTGCCTTAAATGAGTAAAGTATGAATACTGTTTACATATTTAAAACATTCTTGTACCCGCATACATGAAAATTCCTAGGGGCAAATCCTACTTCGCGGTTTTTCAGCTTTCGCGGAAGGTTCTGGTCCCCATTAACCGTGAAAAACGAGGGATCACTGTAATCTTTACTTTACTTAATAATGTCCCATTCACCTCACTTTTCTCATCATGAAGACATTGTATCGTCTCACATCATGAGAAGGGTGAATACAGTACAATAAAATAGTTTGAGAGAAAGAGACAGACCCCACTCACCTACTATTTATTACAGTATATTATTATAATTGTATTTAATTGCTGTTAATATTTTACTGTGACTAATTTATTATATCAATTAAACTTTATCATAGACATGTATGTACAGGGAAAAAAAAACATTGTATATCTAGGGTTTGGTATTATCTCCAGTTTGAGGCATCCACTGGAACATACCCCTTATGAATAAGTGGGGACTACTGTATACATAATAACATGAACAGATTATTTTGTTTCTTAAGGTCAAGCTTATTAAGGAATAATTTACATATGAGGGATGTCCAGAAAAAATTCAGCCATAAATGCCTCTATTTTTCATATTCATGGCTAGATACTTTCTGGATAGCCTTTATATATTAATTTTATTTTTTTAAGTGTACAGTTTGATAAGTTTTGACATACAGGTAAATACAACCAGATTCAAGATATACAAAATATCCATCCCCTCAAAAGTTTTCTTGTGTTCCTTTGAAGTTAATTCCCTTTCACATTCTTTCCCAGGCAACCACTGATTTATTTTTGTACTTGTAGGTGTGAGTTTTATAGAATATTGTAGAAATAGAATTATATTGCATGTAGTCTATATTGCCTGGATTCTGTTCCTTAACACGATGCTTTTGAGATTCTTCTGCTATAAATATATCAATACTTGTATCACTGAGTAGTATTCTATTATTGGTCTCTAACCAAAATTCCTTTATCTTTTCAGGCAATTGATGGACATTTGGGTTATTTCCAGATGTGGAAATAACTATTCAAAACTTACTTAAAACAGAATAATAAAAAAGTTTTAATAAGATGCTGTGAACATTTGCGTACAGATATTTGTGTGAACCTATGTTTTTACTTATAAATACCTGGGAATTGAATGCTAGGTGATACGGAAAGAGAATATTTCACTTAGGAGAAACTGTCAAACTGGTTTCCAAATGCTCATGTCATTTTATATTTTCCCCAGCAGTGTAAAATTTCTAGTTGCTCTAAATTTACATGATCATTTGCTAATTTTAAGCCTTTTAGTTTTAGACATTTTAGTTAATCTTTACTGGTATGTTATGGATTTAAATTACATTTTCTTTTTTTTTTTTTTTTAATTGAACTGGGGGCCTCACCACATTTGGGAAGCACACCCCAGTTCAGCATGTGGGTTCGCCTGGGCTGGAGCTGGGATTCAATCCTGGGTCCTCAGGGCTTCAAAGCAAATGCTTAACCCACTGAGCCATCCCGGCTTTCCCAACATTTTCTTGATAGCTAATGCATTTGATCATTAACTTTTGTACTTTATGAGACATTTGTTTATTGTATGTGGGAAAGTGTCACAGCCAATCTTTTGCCTTTTAAAAAAAAATTAAATTGTATTCTTATGTTCAGTTATGTTTTCTTTTTATATTGTGACTATAAGTCCTATGTGTGTGTGTGTGTGACACACACACACATGTTTTGCAAATATTTTCTCTCAATCTGGGGCTTGTACTTCTATTTTGAACAGTACCTTGGAGAAAAAAAATTTTAATTTCAGTGTAGTCCAATTTATCTGATTATTCTTTAATGGTTTGTACTTTTGGTGCCATATCTAAGACATTTTGTTATCACACATTTTTGTATTTTCTTTTATCTATTTTATATGTTTAAAACAAATTTTTATCTATGGGCATTTTTAAACTAATTTTTGTATATGATATCAGGTAAGGATCAAGGTAGTTTTTGTATATGAATGCCCATGTTTTTAGTACTATGTTGGAAGTACATTTTCTTTATTAAATTAACTTGGCACCATGTACTGATATGTGTGTGGGTATATTTTTATTTTATTCCACTGATTGATCAATTGATCGATTGATCTATCATCCATCTATCCATTTATTAAATTTGAAAACTTATATATAAAACATTTTAAATTTATTGATTATTTCAGCTTTATAATAAGTACTGTCATCAGGTAGTATGAGTTCTCTAACTTTGTTCTTAGTCAAAAATTTTTTTGCAGAGAAGCTGGGATGGCTCAGTAGGGTAAGCGCATGCTTTGCAGCCCCAGAGACCAAGGATCAAATCCTGGCCCTGGCCTGTGCAAACCCATATGCTGAACTGAAGTGTGCTTCCATGTGGGAGGCCCCCAGTTTGGTTCTCATCCTCAACCCCTGTTTGACCCCTGGCTGAAGGGGGTGTGCCTCCCATGTGGGAGGCCCGAGCCCAGTTTCTGCCCTACATGGCCCTCGCCCACCTGTGTGCAACAAAACCGTGTTCAAAACTGATGATGTACAACTCTGGAGACTTCTCTGGACCCTCTCCCTTCTCTCTGTCTCTCTCGGTCTTTAGTTCTCTCTGTCAAAGACAATAAAATAAATCTTCAAAAAAATTGATTTTTGCTACTTTATATTTTTTTCTTTTTCAGTATAAATTTTAGATTTAGCTTTTCCATTAATACAAAAATATTCCTAGAGTTTTGGTTGAAATCTTACTGAGTATATAGATCAATAAATACAAAGAAATCATCTTGATAATGTTGATTTTCCTGATGATGGCTATTGGCCTATTTCTTCATTTATATGAGTTCTCTAAACAATGCTTTGTAGTTTTCAGTGTATGTGTCTTGCAAATAATTTCTCAAATTGACCCCTAAATATTGCAAAGATATAATTTTTAAAATTTAAAGTTGCATATTTTGTTTGCCAGTATGTAGGTTGATTTTTTAAATCTTAACTTGTATCCTGTGTCCTTAATAAACTCATTTATTAGCCCAAGTTGTGTTTTTTTTTTATAAAATTTCTTGGTCTTAGATATTCTGGGTTTTCTTTTTCTCTCTCTTTTTTTTCCACTCCTTTTTTGTGTTTATAATTCAGTTTTGAAAATTTCTATCAAATATATATTCCAACTCACTGATTTTTTTTTAAATATGCATCTAGTCTGAAAATAAGCCAGTTAAAGAAAATTTTCAACTTTGATATCTTTTAAATTCTCTTTCATTTCCTTTTGATTTTCTGTGTCTTTCTCTCTGCCAAAATTTCCATCCATTAAACCATGTTGTTCTTACTTCCACTAGATTCATGAACATATTTATTATAGTTATTTTAATGTCCTTGTCAAATACAACCATCTCTGAGTGGGGCTTTGACTCTTTTATTTTTTTCTGGTAGGTCGTTTTTGTTTTTTTTCATGATTACCTGTCTTTTGTAATTCCTTTTTTTCGTAAGATTGGACATTAGTTGCATAAGAAGAATAGAGAGACTGAGAAAAATAATATTCACTCTTAGAAATCAGTATTTCTCTCCTTATGTCAGGTTGTGTATGTGTGTGTGTTTGGGGCAATCTAATAATTAGTTCCTTTAATCCTGAACCCGAGAAAGTACAGAGCTGGCTCCATCTCAGCATTTTTGTGTCTCCCCACATAGCAGCCAAAATTCCTTTACTAAATAGTGTGTATGGCTTAAGGGATCTTAACCACATGCATATTTCATGCTTTCCTTCTAGTGGTGATAGCACTCTGTTTTTGTAGGATGCTTGAAACAAGAGATTTTCTAACCTCCCACCAGCAGCAGCCAACAGTTGCCTGGGGCAAGAGGAAGGAAGGTTGTCCTATTCTTCCTAAGAGAGGATTTATGCTTTATCTCTTCTCCAGTGACAGCTCACCTATTTTGGAGATCAAAGGACAGGAGGTTTTCTGACCCATAGTTGAAAGAAGACAGCTTTTGCTTTATGAGAGAAGAGTCCCAGTCACTTGTGGGTTTTATGCCTGTTTCACAGAAGTTGCTAATCGTAACCTCTAGGCTTTTATAACTAAGAAAGCCTTTCTCAGGTATAGGTTCTTGCCTCCATTTTTTCACATGGATACCTGGTAAAGGCTTGAGAAGAACCTGTCAAGTGGCTGGGAACCCTTTTGTTGCTAGGACTGTCAGGGATTTTAACCTGTCACTCTAGCCCATACTTAATCTTGTATTTGTTACCATTTTTTAATTTATTTTTATTTATTTTTTTACACACTTTAATGAGTGCTACTCCTTTTCCTTGGGCTTTGCCAGTGCAAAAGAGTTTGAATGTCCTGACATTCCTTGGAGGAGATTGTCACCCTTTGAAATTCAATTTATTTCATTGTCTTGAGATCTCAGCTCAGTAATGGACTCAAGATATATAAATACCACCCTCTCAAAAACCCCAAAAAACAAAAACAAAACCCCCTCTGGTTCAGTACATTTTCTTTCCTCTTTTTACTGTTGGGGTGGAATCAATATTCTTCTGGTCTTTAACACTCTAAGCAGAGGCAAAACTCTGGATGGGACTTTAAATATAATCTTTAGTGGAGAAATACAGGATCTATAATAAGAAACATAACACAATGTCATTTAACTCAATTAAAATATTGGCACATTTTACAATTTATATTTTGTAAAAACATATTCAAATAAACAGAAACATTTAACATATTAAAATTATTGTTTACAGATGAATAAAAGGGAAGTGGGATATAAGGATATAAATGAATGAATTAAAGAGTGAATAAATAGAGCAAGAGAGAAAACTTGCATTAAACACGGTTGATTGTGTGCAATAAACTGAGGAGTGTGATAAACTTAGTCCACTGTATCTAAGAGCCAGAGGTATAAATAGACATCATACACAAAACAAATCAGTTATATGGCATTGTCTTATCTTACTTGTATTGTAATAAGGTGTTACTTACTGTCCATGCCTAACGTCTTCGTACAAATCAGAATATGCTGCCAACTATTTTATTTGTCTTTTCATATTAATATAATTAAATATCTTGTTAAATATAAAATGTTGCTCATTGCATTATTAAAACATTTCATAGTTCTGGATATTGCGAGGGCTGTCCAGAAAAGAATCCAGCCATAAATGCCTCTATTTTCCATATTACATGGCTGGATATTTTCTGGGCAACTGTCATATATGTAGCTTATTGGAAGATGAAAAACAATGTCTGATTAACATAATAGAACACAAAGATTACTGTATTTTGGGAAAAAGAGTAAATTAAAATACTGATAATATGTATAATGGGGGAATATTATATGTATTAATTTAATCCTAATTTATTTTCTAGAAATAATTTTAGTTCTCTTTATTCATTTGAGGTAAAGGCAGTAACAAAGGAATTTATTTAGGTTATTAACCACTTGGGGTGCCTCAGGTCAGCTAATTTACCAATTTATGTCCCTCAGTTATTTTCATCAGATTCATGAGGTGATTAGATGTTAAGGTCACTTACAGATCTTATAATAAAGAACATCCAGAAGCTTATGGTTGGCTATACCTGAAGCAGTTTAGATAAGATACTAAGAGTATAATCTAAAACAGGACACTTTGATAAAGGATTAAGAGAGAGACCTTCATAGGCTGATATTCATCCAAGGTAGTTTAAAGAAACCAAGCCAATAGAATATTAAAAGAATAAGGACCGACATAAAGCCATGAGTGGAACTGAATAAAATCTTTATTCCATTCTCTTTGCCTTCACATATACTTTAGTATGAGTTTTGTTGGCTCTACAGATTTAGAAAACTGAGACTTCTAGCTCAGAACACTTATAAATGTTCTGAATAGGATTTAAATTTATCTATAACTTAGCTTGGTTCTTTACCCAAAGCAGAGAGTAAACTAAGAATTTATAGATAGGTGATTTATTTGAAAAATGATGGGAGATCTACCTAGGAAGAATAATTGAGGTACAGTGAGTATGAATAGGGAAATATAAAATGTCCAAACAAAAGTGTGTTATCCGATTGCTCACTTGGTGTGGCCATATGGATGTTGAGCACAAAATGAAACATACAGATGATGTATTATAGCATTGTACACCTGAAACCTGTATAATTTTAATAACCAGTGGCACCCCAAGGAACTTAATTTAAAAAGACCTTTTGGGGATGCCAGGATGGCTCAGAAGGTTAAACTCTCAGTTTGCAGCCCCAGGGTCTGAGGGTCGAATCCCAGTCTCGGCCTTGGCAGACCCATGTGCTGACCTGGGGTGTCGCCCCCAGTTCGGTTCTCACCAGAGCAAGCTTCCCGTGTGGGAGACCCCCAGTTTAGCCCCCACCAGGTTCTGGCCCTGCATAGCCCCTTGCCCACCTGTGTGGAATGAGACTGTGTCAACGACTGGTGACGTGCAGCTGTGGAGACTGCTCTGGGCCTTCTGGGCCTCCTTTCTCTTAGTCTATGTCTTTCTTTCTGGCTATAGAAAAATAATAAATGTTTAAAAAGGCCTTTGAGAAGTAACTAGAATGTCTTTCTGATTGTCTACAAAAGATCTACAAGAAAAAGCACAAGAAAAAGCACTTCTCACATCCTTTTTGAGAGCTTCCCTGGTTGGGTGGGCAAGTAATGCCCTATTCTGAGCTGTGCATGTGTGCACACCATGCTGTCTTGCCAAGCCTTGGAAAAGCCCTGAAATAAAGCAAAAGTCACATGGAGCATATTTGAGCCAAGGCACTGTCAACATAACTTAAGTCAAATTCTGCAAGAAACCACTCATAGAATCTGGTGGTCCTGAGAGGATGCAGGGCAGAGTATAAGAGGATTTGATACATTCTCTAGCCTCCTGAAGCTTCGGCAAAGAAAATAGGTGTTTTAATTCTCTCCATCTCTTATTTGAGAGACAGGCAGTCCTCCTGTATGATCTATAGGGGAATTTACTTTGTATTTTCTCCTGGCTAGCCTCAAGACCATAGTTTAGTCTCTGAGTCACTGTCAACATCTCAGCCTAACCTTTCAGTATACTGAAGGATCTGTATAGAACTGTTGAAACGGGACATTTTTCTAATATATTTCTATTTCATGAAAAAACTAATATGTATTTTCAGTGTGGGGGTTAGGTAGGGCACCAGTAATTCTCCGAGTTAAGCATACCCTTTGAAATTAAAAAAAACTTATTTATATACACTTGAAAAATCATTTTTCCTTGCTATTTACTTTGCTTTTCTCACTCTGTTTGCAGAGGTTTTCTGAGCCTTTAAATAGCCTACCTAGTACTGGAATTGCCTCATTTAAAGCTTGCTTTCTCCAAGTTCCAACAAATTCATATTCATAGTATCCTCGTGGTAGAAACTCATTGTGCTAGTTTTCAACTAATTGTAATAAGGATTTTCAAATTTTAAGTTTCATTTTCTCTACCTCATACACCTTCACAACACAAAAGCAACGTTTATGTCCTCGGCAATAGAGAGATCTCTTGGACAAAATTATTAGTTGTTGAAATATCTTCCACCTCCAGGTGAAAAATAAATTGATGTAAGAAAGGAAATATATTGATGTTTCAACCAAAGTACTTTTCAAAATTAGTGTTTTACTTATTTTGATATGTTCAGTAAAGTGAAACAAAAAGTGTTATTTAGAAAGGGTAATAGGCTATAACTTTCAACAAAAGGTTTCGGGACAAACTTCTAAGAAAAAAGTAATACATTTGGCATCAATAAAAGAGGTGTCAGTGGGTGACTGTGAGAAGATTGGAATAAAATTGTAATAGAAAAAGGTGGAGGAAGCCATCAGAGAGGTTAGATTTGGATCATAGAAATCTGAGAAAAATGGATGAATCTTGATGAAAATCTCAAGTGCATTTTGAATAGTAAAATAAAAACAATTACAATACAAACTTCTAACTTGGGATTCAAAATATAAAACTTCCGATTCAGAGTATTAAAAATAGTGCATGCTATGTCCTTGTGGTATAGTTTTCATTTCTCATGAGATTTCCATTGCTATAATTTTTTCCTTCCTTTCATAATTATTTATACCATTTGCTCTCGATATGAAATCAAATATCATATCATTATTTTTTCATAGACCTTTATAAAAAAGATTATGCTATAAACTAATCAACAAAAGGTTAAGCTGACCTTTAAATAGCCATCCACCTTTTGGCATTATCTACTATGAGATTCAAAGAAACAAGAGGTTCAACCAGTGCCTGCCTCCCACTGTGCTTGTCTAGTCTCACAGGGTATGAAAAATCCAACTTAGAGGGTTGACACCGCCACTATTGAATTCCACGTCTTTTAGCTTCTTAAGTGTCCAACATACAAATGGCCTTTTCTAACCTAGATTATTTCTAGGTTGCTCCTTTGATAATCAGAAAATATTTTCTTGCAGAAACAGTAGTATAAACTAAAAAGAGTCCCAGAAATACCATCAAAATAGTTTACATTTAGCATAGCTAGTCTCTTAACTGGGACAATCTTATTGCTAAGTTTTGAACTAGCTTTGGCAATTATGTGAGGACAGACATGCAGTCAATCAGGACAAAGAGGAAGAGAGATTCTTCCTAGTAGGGTTCAAAGTCATTCATGGGAAAATTGTTGAAGTAAGGAATTTGAAATAAATATGAAGCTTCTCTCATGACTTTTCAGTTCTGTGTCCATGACTAAGTGACCCTCAGTGGTGTCTCCCCTGGTCCCACAGGCCCTCACATAAGTGTTAAGCAGGAAACCATCTAATTCTCTCTTAATTGGTTTTGACTGCTATGTTGCCTCTTTAATTCTCTCAAAGGGTTGAAAAGGAATACATATGAGTCAAAAGATCTTGTCATTGGCTGCATTTTAAGAAATGTAACAAGAGAAGTGCAAACATTTTGTCACCTGAAAGCAGATGCTCTGTTAAGTGGCTGTACTTTTGTTATTCATGACAGGCCACACTGATCCTCAGTTCAAGTTCATGTTGCCTCTTACCTGGGCCATTTTTCTCCTTGATAAACAACTCCTGAGGGTAAAGTTCAAATGCCACCTCACCCAGCACAATATCACAGTCTTCTGGGCTTCCAAAGCACTTAGTAGTCTGTTACAGGATTAATCCAGAACTCTTTTATTTAATAAAGGAGGATGAGGAGCGAAGAAATGGAGGGAGGGAGGAGGAGGAGGAAAAGGAAGAGAAAAGTAAGAGGAAAAAATTTTCTTCTCTGCTCTCTCTTTACCCCCATGAATTTGAACGCATTTAATAATATTAATATTTGGTGATTACTTTTAATATATTTTATCTTTTTAAAAACTAATAATATGGGATGCCAGGATGGCTCAGCTGATTGAGCTCTCAGTCTTACAGCCCCTGGATCTGAGAATCAAATCCTGGCTCCGGCCTGTGCAGATTCATACGCTGAACTGGGGTGTGGCCCTAGCTCGGTTCCTGCCCTGCATAGCACTGCGCCCACCTGTGGAGTGAAACTACATTGAAAACTAATAGTGTACAACTATGGAGACTGCTCTGAACCCATCCCCTTTTTTTTGTATCTCTGTCTTTCTCTCTGTCAAAAACAATTTTAAAAAATGAAAACAAACAAACAAAACAAAACAAAAAAAAAAAACCTGAATACTTAATATTTAGAGGCAAAATTTTCTAATATTAAATTTAACCTATACATATTTTCAGTCAAATAAAGAAACAAATTACTTTCTTAAAGAAATCTGCCTTCAATCTGAGGATCTTGTTCCCTTCACACTTTACATTCTACGTGTGTGTGTGTGTGTTTAACATAGTCTCTCACAGTATTTGTGATTTTTTTTTTATATCTTTTTATATTTATAGAGAGTAATTATTTTATCTTCAGTGCATATATATTTTTATTTTACTTTTGACAGATAGAGAGAGAGACAGAGACAGAGACAGCTAGAGAACCGAACTGTGGGAACTCCCCAGTTCAGCACGTGGGTCCTGCCTGGGCCGGAGCCGGGATTCGATCCTCGGTCCTTGGGGCCTCAAAGCGAGCGCTCAACCCGCTGAGCCGTCCTGGCTTTCCCACATATATTATTTATTTATTTATTTTAATTTTTGACACAGAGAGAGAGAGAGAGAGAGATACAGAGACAGAGAGAGAACTGAACTGGGCGAGCTCCCAGTTCAGCATATGGGTCCGCACGGGCCGGGGCCGGGATTCGATCCTTGGTCCCTGGTGCTGCAAAGTGAGCGCTTAACCCACTGAGCCATCCTGGCTTCAGTATTTATGATTTTAATTGTATCTTGTGGAGGAAGTGGCCAAATAAATCTGAGGACAGGTCCCACTTTTTTCATTTCCCCCAAATAATCAGGTAATTCTTGAGAAAGTTATACTTTGTGACATAGAAGCACATTTTTTACTCTTACAATATTTCTTGCCTCCTCTTCCATTCTACATTTCCACAGTAATGTGAGCCATATGTCAGATATGAGACAGACTGTACAAAGGTAAGATTCAGAAGTGGTGGACAGAGCAGATACACTGTCAGTTGTGGCTCATGAAATAGAATACGGTACGTGTGTGTATGTCTGTGCAATTTATTACTGTAAATATATCTTATGATTTAATTTGAGCACTCAGTCTACCAGGTTTATAGGGTTTAATTATGTCAGAAACAAATGTTCTGCCTTATATAATACTAAAATAGCATTTCTAAAGAAATTCTATTATGCTTGCCTCATATTTTTACAAAGCTCCTTTTAAAAAATTATTCAAATTATTTGGGGTTTTTTGTTTGTTTGTTTTTTCATCATGTACTTCTAGAGGGCAAAAACTATCATTTATCAATTTTGTACTTTGCAGTACTTAGCAAAGGTCTGAATGTAAGACAGATGTTCAATAGATACTGAATGACTAATTGAAAATTGTCTCAACATTCTTTCTGTAGAATCTTTTCATCCCTTACTTTTGACTTCACAGGTCTTCTAGTAGTTAATTATTAACTCAATTAAACAGACGCTCCCTTGGGGCTACTGAGAGGGCCTGTACTCTGTGGCTGCAAGGTCAGCAAGAACAGTCACTTGTGAAATAACTGTGATGGGATGGGTCTCTGTACCTCTGAACTCATTTTTTATTTAGCAGACATGTTCCACAATGGACAATATGTTGTGATTTTTGTGGTACTTATCTTATTTGCTTCAAGGCAACTCAAAGAATTTTAAACATATTTATTATAAGAAGTGAAGATCATGTTTTCATCCATAGTCAACATTTTACAAGTTATCTATGTTGTGGGTCCTCTTTTCATATCAACGTTTCTTAACTCTAGAATGTATCTATTGCTCAAATAGTACCTTCATAAAATGTTTTCCTGCTGTCTCAAAGTATAAATTATAGATACACAAGCATTAAAAAGGAGCTTAGCAAACTAGAAGTCAGTGTCTTTAAATGGTTATTACTAGATTTATCTTATTTCATAAAACATATTACACTGTGCAGCTAAACAGAGAAGATAGGTAACTGCAGCAAGGGAGTATTTGGTTTAGTATTCAGGAGACAAGTGTGTTGGTCATCTAGATTCCATTGAACCCTCTAGGCTGGCACAAGTAGCTCTCTCTCCTCATTGTTCCTGAAGCGTGTACAAAGGCTCATCTGAGGCACATATCTGAGAAGGTGGTATCTGCTCAGACCCTTTCTCTGCCATTGTCATTGATTCTTAGTGGATAACAATAGTCAGCATTCAGCATAGCCAGGAAAGTATAGTCCATGATCTGGTGGAAATGGATTATACAGAGAAGGAATTGCAGGAGGTGGCTAATATAACACCACCTGAGGGAACATGTGTGGGAGAGATGCAATGAATTGCAGATTTGTGCAGTGTTTCTAACGGTGTAGTCTGGGACCAGAGCATCAGAATCACCTACAAAGTTATTAGAAATGTGAATAATTTAGCCCCACCTTAGACCTATGAAATCAGAATTCTGGGCGTGGCAACCAGCACTCTGTTTTCTCAAGCCCTCAACAATTGGAGAATCACTTTTTGGATGCACTATTTTATAACGTTTTGGTCTCACTTTGTCTGGCTACAACCAGTCCTGTGGCCATCTGCTTTGCATGGACTCTGACAGACTTCCCACAGGTGCAACCTGACAGGACCTTCTCAAACACCTGTGTCCTATACCTCTTGCCTCTTGTTCTGAGGCTAACATTTGAAATCCAAAGGCACAAACAGAGTATGGGATTCAACTCTGCACCCATGCATGTGCAATGTGAAAGTAAATAGGCAACTTCCAACTTTCCCGAGGACGATTTTTTGACAAACAGGAGATAGGAACCAAGGAATATATGCAAGTATTAATCTCACTTTCACCTTCTGAATATACTGTTTTGACATAAAGTTTGTATGGTTTCTTAGTGAACAGTTCTATGAGATCAAGCAATCAGTAGCTATTAACTTGATAACATGTTCTTATAATTTACTCTTCTTTTTACTTTGCCTCATTACTGTGTCCCTCATTCCAACTGTCTGGGGTTGCATTTCCTGCAACATTGTACCACATAAGCCTTTGCCTCAGGCTTTAATTTATAGGAGTACCAGGCTAAGATGAAAGACGTGCAGTACACGAGATTCATTGCAGTATCATTGCTACAGCTCTGATGCATGTTTTTTATATAGAAAATAATATGCAAAATTAATGTTTCCATAATAAAATATCATAGTAAAAATGTGTTACATTTACTGTATTAAATAATAAGGCAAATGCCTGATAGCAAACTAAGGTATTGACTATATGCATTTAGTTTCCCATTTGTTGTTAGACAAGTCTAGCAGATAGATACTCAATGAGATGTTATATTGTTTTCTCCTTTTTCTCTATACCTTCACAAAACTGAACAAAATCAGCAGAGTCTTCAATAGAATCATAAGTTTTTGCACAGGAGTAAGGAGTCTAGTCCTTCAGCATGGGATTTAACCTTCTTTAAAGTGGCCTGATTTATATGCTGTTCTTTTGGATTTCCTTTGTTCAGAATTATTTGCTTTGTAAATGAGGTAATGAATGGGAACATTTCTGTTTCTTCTGGTATTCAGTGGATCTTTATGGAAATTGAGTTTCAATGTGATCAAATGCCCTAGAGGGCAGAGATTCACACATACAGAGAGACATTCTCATACTTTTTGTGATTCAGCTGAGGGAAAGGAATGATCAATCCTTTGTCAGTTGTTTTAAAAAGTCATTGTGAACCTTAATTTGGAGACCAGGCCAGTTTTGCTTGTGTATGTTGTGATTTGGAAGATGCTTTGAAAAAAGTTTCTGAAGTGAAATATCTTCTTAACCTACTAATCAAAATTCTTAAGTTTATGATTAGGGATCCCTTTTTTTTCTTGTTTTCCCATCCCTCCTTCCCCCCTCTGTTTCTCTCTACCTTCCTTTCTTTGAACTTTATTGAGACATAACTGACGTACCATATCCTTTAAGTTTAAGGTTTACAATACAATGCTTTGACACACCGTATTTTTCCATGTAAAAGATGCCCCCATGTATAAGACCACCCCTACTTTTCTGACCCAACATTAAGAAATCAATGCATGGGTTATTCCCATGTATAAGACTACCCCAATTTTTGGTCTAGATTTTAGACAAAACTATCATATTATACATGGAAAAATACAGTATATATTGCAAAATTATTATCACCATAGAATTAGTTAACACCTCCTTCAGTTCACATAATAGCAATTTTATTTTTGTGGTGAGAACATTTTAAATCTAGTCTCTTAGGAACTTTTAAGTTCATGATACAATATTATCAACTATAATCACTCTACTGTACATTAGGTCTCCAGAACTTACTCATCTTATAGCTGGAAGTTTGTATACTTTGGACCAGCATCCCTCCATATACTCCATTCCCCAGACTCTGGAAACTACCATTCTTAGTCTCTGTTGCTGAGTTTGGCTTTTTTAGATTCTACATATAAGTGATATTATACATCATGTTTTTCTCTGTCTGACTTATCTCTAGCTAACCCTCCATCTCTGACTTATTGGATCCTTATCAAAACTCTACACTATGATTTCTGAATAAGACTTATCCCAGGTGAAAATTCATTAGTAATGATACTCTCACTAACTCACAGCCAAATCCCTAAGGTTCATGCCAAAAAAATGTCTAAATTGATAAATGGTAGAGGTATGTACTTGGGTAAGGGGAGAGGATAGAGAGTTAGTCTTTTAGGGTTTTAGATCTTAAAAATGGAAATGGAAAAGACAACATTTATGAATTGGGCATTGCATTGGACAGACTAAAACCATATAAATGCCATTTCTTTAGTCTTCTTAAAAAATCCCACTATATTAAACATTTTCATGGGCTTTCATAGATCACTTTTAATGATATTTTTAGAAGTTTCAAAATATTCATCCACTCTCCCTATACTATGTTTGTTTTAACCACTTGTCTGTATGTGGCTCTATTGATTTTCTCCAATGCTTTTAAAACTATAATTTATTTAATATATATATATATTTTAAGATGTATTTTATTGTTTTCAGAGGAGAGAGAGAAAGGGTGGGGTGTGTGTGGGGTGTGGAGGAGAACCCAGAGCAATCTCCATAGTTGTACATCATTAGTTGTGACATAGTTTCATGCCACACAGGTGGATGTGGGGTTGCGAGGGTCAGGAACTGAACCGGGGCTTTCCTCATGGAAGTCAAGAACCTTTGCTGCTATCCTGGTGGTTACCAGTTATGCCACAGCATAAGGGTTTGCACAGGCCAGCGGTGGGATTTGATCCCCAGATATCACAGTTGCAAGGCAAGTGTTCAACCTGCTGAGCTATCCTGGCATTCTAGATTTTCTCCAATTTTTCAAAGTTATAAGTATTTCAATGAAAATCTGATTCTACATGTAGGTAGTGCTTTTGTGTGGAATCATGGTCTTAGGATACATAGTCCCAAAGATAAAATTACTGAGTGAAATTAAAAGAACATGTTGTTTTTTGTTACATAATGTTTATTACAAAGCAAATAGCTATGTTCAACTATATAAATTTTACCACAATCTTACAAGGTTGAATATTTTTACTTAAAATTGTTTTAATCATAAAGAATACAGTGGTGTCCTAAGAAATGTTTATTTTAATTTTTTTAATAAGACAAAAGTACAGTGCTATCCAGAAAATATCCAGTCACATAATATTAAAAATAAAGGCATTTATGGCTGGATTTTTTTTCTGAACAGCCCTCATAGACATTTTTTATATTTTTATGATCTTTGCTTATATAAATTATTTGATCTTATTT
Source organism: Craseonycteris thonglongyai (assembly GCA_004027555.1). Lineage (NCBI taxonomy): Eukaryota > Metazoa > Chordata > Mammalia > Chiroptera > Craseonycteridae > Craseonycteris > Craseonycteris thonglongyai. The sequence goes on along the minus strand of PVKE010027768.1, from coordinate 5,914 downwards.
TGCCTTATTTAAAATGAAAGCAAGACCCCATTAAGTAATATTTAATAACCGCATATAAACACTTTTGCTGCAACTGTTTCCAAACATATTAATTTTACATGAGTTGCTTTCATTTGTACAGAATTTTTATTATATTGTACATATACACTTGTCAGTTGTTTTGAATCTCTCTTCTTCCCCATTTCTAGAAGTTGGCATGCGTGTAGGATGATTTCTCTTCTATGTGTGTTCTCATGAGTGATTTTACTTGTTTCATACACCGTTAGCTTTAAATAACGTTTATATATGAATGGTTTCTAAAACTTTTTGTCCTGACCCAACTTCCCCCTGAGTTTTCTACACACGTCCAACCATGTTTCACATTTGTCCACCCTGCTTTTACTCTTGCCCCCTAAAATATGCAGCTAGTAAGCAGTCAGGCCTTTTCTTTGCATAGGTCAGACTATATGGCATATTGTAAAATCTTCCATTGGCTTCTCATTCTACTTAGAATGCTATTCAATCTTGTCCTGGCCATCAAGGATCTAGGTGGCTCTGTATTACAGGTCCACACTTACTTCTGAATTCATGCCACTGTAGTCCTTGTTCATTTCTCTATATTCATTCTGAATGTTTCTCTCCCCATTCACCCCGCCCCCCCCGCCGGCCTTCCCCCCCCCCCCCACCATGTGCTAAGCTTGTTCCCACATCAAGCTTTAACTTCTACTGATCTCTGAATGGAATGCTTATTTTTTTCATGAGTACATACCTGCCTCTTTTTGTCATTCAAGTCATAGTTCAAATGTAACCTCCCATGTTAATCTTCAATGAGGTTTCCCCTTTCCACTCTACCAAAATAAAAGCTCTCAAGTTATTGTCTCTAGAGTATCATGCTATTTTATCTTATTATAACACTTAATACCATCTGATATTATCCTAGTTTTATTATTTCATTGTATTATATATAATGAATATATAATATATAATATAATGAATTATATTTATTATATATAATGGATAATATAATATTATAATTATTTATTATAATTGATCTCTTGTCTTCTTATCTTACTGAAATTGAAGTTTCAGAAGAATAGCCATCTTGCATATTCCTGTTTAGTTCAATATGGTATCTTTAGCATCATTAATAGTGAATGTAACTCAGTAAGCATTTGTTGAGAGAATGATTGAATTAATGAGTCTTTCTATTGCTGGAAATCTGAGTCATTTTGTGATGAATCTGGACATCAGTCCTTTATTTTACTTGCTAACATGTTATCATAATTTATTTCTTAATTTAAAGATTTATTTTTATTGTTTTTGACAGAGAGACAGATGCAGAGACAGAGAGAAGGGGGAGGGCCCAGAATAGTCTCTGCAGTTGCACATCATTGGTTTTTCCACATAGATTCATTCCACAGGTGGGCGCGGGGCTGCACACAGCAGGAAATGGGCTGGGGTTTCACCCCGGTGAGAACTGAACTGGGGACACTCCCCAGTTCAGCATATGGGTCCACTTGGGCCAGGGCCAGGATTCAGTACTTGGTCCCCGGGGCTGCAAAGTGAGTGCTTAACCCACTGAGCCATCCCGGCTTCCCCTTATTTCTTAATTTAAATTTAAAATTTTGATAGAAAATTTATTTGTGTAGTTTCAATAATTTAAGCTATAAAAAACCATGCATATAGGAGGGCAGTTCGGAAAAAAATCCAGCCATAAATATCTCTATTTTTTATATTACATGGCTGGATACATTCTGGGCAGCCCTCATATGTATCTTTTCCACATCTCTTTTCTGTCTCTCTTTTTAGCACCCATTTTCATTACTCAATTAGAAAACAATTGTTTTTTTGCTTTTTGTAAGTGCTTCCAGAATTCTTTATGTGTATACAAATAAGTATTCTTATTTTCTACCTTTTCTTTAAGCACAAATGTAGCATAATGTAAATACTGTCCTAATTTATGCTTTGTTTATTTAATATTATATCCTGGAAATCTTGGCAGAGTTCTCTCATTTATTCTATAATTATAACATATTCCCATTGAGTAGATATAATTAACAGTCCTGGTCCCCATCAATGGGAATTTCTTATTTTCCCATTATTATATTTATAATAATAAGGCTACAATTAATTACCTTGTACATACTTCATTCTTTATGAACATAAGCATATCTCTAAGACACTACTCAAATTGGAATTCCTGTCAAAAGGTATATGCCTTTGTACTTTTGGTAGATATTGACAATTTTATCTCCATAAATCTTATACAAATTACATTTTCATCAATAATGTATGATAACTGTTTCCTCAGAGCTTTGCCAACAGAAAGTTTTATCGTCTACTTGGATTTTTGCCCATCTAATAGATGACAAATGGAATAATTTGTCTTATTATGATTAATGATCAGACATTTTAAAATACATGTAAAAGCCATTTTTATTCTCCTTTCTAAAAACTGTAGTCTTCGCCAATTTTTTTTATTTGATTCATGTATTTATTCAACAAATATTTACTATATGGCAGGCAGTGCTCTTTGTACTTGGGATACAGCAAACATTATACATATATATGATATACATTCAAAAATGCTTACATGTTTTGACTTGGCTTATGTTTCTTTTTGACCATTTGTAGGCTTTAATATGTAATTTAATTTTTACTTCCTTTCTACACCCTATTCAGGGAGCTTCTGTTGCCAGCCTTCATACAAAGTATGAAGTTTTTACTACATTAGTTTTTTACTACAGAATGAGCACCTCACCTTCAGGAATATATATTTTAAGTGCCGTTGAACACCTGCTACTGCAGGGCCTCTTTTCAGCCTCTCCCTTTTTCTTCCCCTTGTGCAGTTTCAGCGAAATCTCACTAACTTGCACAGTCAATACGAGTGTATATATAGCTACGTGCATATTATAGCTATATCCTAGTTGTCCATAGGATATGTAGGAGAGACCATTATTGTTTTCATATAATTTCCAGGAACAACAGGTTTGGGTTTGGAGCTGATATAGATTGCTATATTGATACCAGAATTCTCTACATATTTATTTTTATAAGACACATATAATTATGTCCCCCCAAATATTCAGAGTCACAAAATGTTTCCAGAGAAACAGTTTTGGCTGCTTCTACAGTTGCTGAATGGTAGGCCTGATGGAGGGAAGATTCATTCTTGAAGGTGAATTCTTCGGTCAGACGATTGCCAAGAAGTTGAAACACACAGCCTCGCACTGACTTCTAAGACAAGATTCTGTATAAAGAACCCCTCTAATCTCTTCATCAACAAGAGTAAAGATATAAAGATTTTAAAGATGATTTTGTCTTAATAGAAATGAGTTTCTCACGAGACCTAACTAAGCATTGATAGTTATTAAATGTAATATTTAGTTATGGCATTGGAAAAAGTAAGTGAAGTTTCTGTATTTTAACTGATATTCTTGTATGGAAACTGTTTGGGGAGGTGTTAGGTCTTGACATTGCCTATTTTATGTAGTGCATTCCTAGGCATATTGAGAGAGCTAGTGATGAAAATGAAACAAAAATATTTACATCACGTTTTATCTAACTAATTGAAGACTAGGTCCTACTGTTATCATCCTAGTTTAATGAAATGAATACAGTCAACATTTGATATTTTTAGGGGCACATTCACCACTTTCTATATGATTTGAGCACAAGTAATTAACTGGGTGTTCTCTTTTTCTCAGCCAGTCTGTGTGGTCAAACAGTAATCTTGCTGAGCTGATTATAACTACCCCCTGACTGTGAGGCTGGTAGTGCTCAGTAGTGTAGAGGAGGATAAGAAAGAAATTGAGCAAGTACGTGTAAATGGTTGACATATTGAGAGCTTTAGTTATAGCCAATTAAATTCGACCGAACTCTATGTCTTATACATTTAAAAAATTTATAGTCCATTTACTTAAACAAAAAGCAATGGAGAATTTACATATTTTTCACTCTTATTGAGGACCTCATGAAGATAGTTCTGGAACATAAGATTCTGCTTAATGAAGTGTCCTCAATAATAAGAGTAATGAGTGATACTATCTTTACTTTATACCAGCAGAGTAAAGCTTATAAGATAAATGAGCCCTGTTAGCATTCTCCAATAAATCAGGCTGTAGATTTTCAGTTTGAAGTGATATACATAGAAACAGATAATGGAGATGAGCAGCACCAGATATGAGTAATCTGGAAGTGTCTTCAGAATAATTTAATTCATGAAAAGAAAATTTCGTAGGCACTACTCTTATGTCTACCTTGCTATTTACAGGCTGTATTGACCTAAATGCCAAAGCGATCCCTACTCTTCGAGGTCTGTAAGTCCTACATTCAGTGAATATAAGCCAGGTGTTTCTTGATTTTTCACTAGAAAAACACGTATTAGAAAATAGCCTAACTAGGATGTTATAGGACTAGCTTTCAGTTTATTTATCTGGAACTTACTTTCATCCTTAACTGTGACAATGAGTAATATCTTTCCAGTTGCATATTTGTTTTTTGTTTTTTTTATATATTACAGACATTTTACCAAAGCTTGACATCCTCTAGTCTTCCCTGTAAAATTAATAGAATTTACTAAGGGCTTGAACTCTTTATCTATACAGCCAAGTCAATTTTTTTGAAAATAAATTTAGATCAGTGGGACACTGACATACAGATAATGAAATAAAATAAATGATCTTTATAATTCAAATGGGCAAAATTTGATTCCCTACAGTGCCCCGTATCTCTGTCACATACAGGCATTAATGTTTTAAATGATACATGCTATGCTCACAAGAAACAGGTTGTCATGCACGAAATAATGATTACTGAAGGAAATAAATTTCATTTTGTATGACAATATTGCAAATGTTTTCTCCCACCCCTCGCGAGAAATACATGCTACATCTAAATTCATTGTACTCATAAACCAGAAAATCAAAGAATTAAACTAATTGCTCCGAAAATTCAGAATAATAAAAACCTTCACTGAATCACAATAATTTGAAGACAGGACACTTTGTAGTTAGAATAATAGGTGAGTATTCCATGCGTAGTAATCATAAGATAAGTAGGAAATAAGTGAGTATAAGTGTGTGCATATATTTTATTTGACTGTTCTACATTACATTGAAAATTAAATGTAAGTTGTTATGTGTACATATATAAATATACAATACTGATTTTATAATCAAATACTTTCTCTCCTATACTATTTGATAATTACTCCCATTTTTTTTTATTGTTTCCATATTTTTCTCACAATAATTACTAGGATGCTGGAATATTTTCCAGTATACAGCACTTGGAATCAAATAATTAATCTGTTTTCTTCACACATATTATGAATTTATGGTATTCTAGAAATTCATAATTCTTCAAGAAGCAATAAAACTGCAATGGAAAAGAGGACATTTTGAAACTACCCCATCCTACAATTCAGTTAAACATCCTGAACTTTCTCTTTGTAGGTGTGTTACCTCTTAGATTAATAAAGAACCTGCCTAAATTGGTCTCTGCTACCTCTTTAAATTCACTTATTTCTAAGAGTTTTGTTTTTTTTTTTTAGCCTAGCAGGAGTTTAAGAAGATATTTTTAATTACACTATTTATACCAATTAAGTATGGCTCCAAAAAGATTCATCATGTTTACTTTAAGTCAAATGATTAAAAGTATATCCTAGAGCACACTGTTTCCCAAGTGGTGGTACATGTACCCTTGGGGGTACTAAAAAAAAAAAATCAGTAACAATATTTAACTGTGTTACAAATATTGTAAAATTAAAACTGTAGCTTGTACTTTTCGTGTAGCAATTTTTCTTTTCTTATTTATTCCCTCAACACCTGCTATTTTATCTTATGATAGTAACTGAACAAAAGTTCCAGTATTTAAAAACAGCTGTCTTCAAAACGAGGGGTGCAAATTATAGAAATGGGCTTACAGGGGTACA
>PVKE010027767.1:0-21385 GCA_004027555.1 Craseonycteris thonglongyai | reverse complement strand
CACAGAGCAGTAGTTTTCAATTTTTTTTTTTTTTTTTTTGCCATTGTTGGGCACGTTTAATTGGTTCAACTCCCAGAGATAAGCAGCTGCACAGGATCAGAGAAGAGGTCAGAGCAATGCTGTTTTTCTTGTTTTCCCTACCCCTGCTGCTGTCATAAATTTTCTTGTGTGCTCTGTTTGATAATTTCATAGAACCGGAACATGAACATCAAAGGCATAAAGCCTGCTGCTGTTGATGTGGCTACTGCAATTACTACTACCACCGTTGTCTTTACCAGTGTTTTCTCTGGTATTAGCATTATTAAATCACAGAGGCATAGGCTGAAAATGTAGGACCATGCTAGGTCCTATGCCAGCCACTTTTGCAATTTTTGGAATTAGAGTGCCTGGGTTTGAATCCAAGGTCTGCAGGTCCATAGTCATATGATTGACTTTCACCTCCCTAAGGCTTCCTCCCACATGACAATAATATATAAATTTTTTGCTATTATTTTTATTGTTATTTTCATATCATATTTATATTCTTCACAAATGATCTATGAGGTTGATATTATTTTCTTCGTTTGAGAGTTAAGGAAACTGCTTATGCCCCAGGGAGGAAAACAAATAATTAACACAATCGAAATTTATATTATATGCATGGCTAAGGTATTACAATAGAAAATAGTAGGCTTAACTGTCCAAGTTTCTTGTTGCATGAAATGTATGATTTTAAAATTCATACAAAAATATGTAACTTGTGTACTGAGAAAATATAAGAACAAGGAACTATTTATTTCTAATTTTGCTCTACTACAAGTTGTCTTAACTTGTTTCTTTTTATGCTAAAAAAAAAATGATAACCAGGGGCCTCTGTAACAAATGATAGACCTGCAACAGTTTTGACTATGTAATCACTAGTTTCTACAGCATTTTTCATGATCCCACCTCATGCCAGGGCTGGGGTTGCAGAGAGGAACAAAACAGACACATGGTCAGTCCATGGGCACTTATAATTTTGTAGGGAAGGCAGACATTAAACAAATACTTAGAGAACACTCATGTAACTTTAATGTATAGTATTTCTAAAGGACAATATCAAATGAAAATTAGGATGGGTAATTTAACTTAGGTGGAACAGGAAATTGGTTAGCCAGAGAAGGCTTCCCTGAGAGAGACAGCCTAGTGAAGATCTGGGGTATAAACAGAAGTTATACAGAAAAGTGTTGACAAATAACATAAAAATAGGCAGTTTTAGCAGTTGTTTTATTGTTGTTGCTAGTATTATTACCCTCTTGAAACCTTTCCTGAACACTTCACTCTCACTGACTTCTTGAAAACCTATTGTACTGTTTTGTATTCTTTCATTGGTCTTCATTTATATTTTTGCATTTTGTTTTACTCCTGTTCCACTGCACCGTGCAATGTTGCTCCTGTTTTCTGAAATGACCTTATTCTTATCTTGATTTTTTTGGAAGTAGCTCATATACTCTTAAGCAAAACTGAATATTCCAAAATCAGGGCTTCCGTGGCACTTTGTATATAACTATATCATAACTGTTTGTTGCTTTATGTTACATCGTATGTCTTTCCCAGATGCCCATGCAGTTCTGAGGACAGAAAACACATCAAATTTATCTTTTAAATTTAAATCCATAATGTTGCTATCATTGTAAAATGAGCACAAAAATGTATGTGTTGGAAATATGTGTCGACTATGACAGTTCTATGTCACTAACAACATTCCAAGTTATTTATGATAAATATCTCAATTTTATTTATAATTATCATAATATGCAAAAGTGGTATTGTGTTTTGTATGTTAATTAATTATTAATAAATATTTACATCTACTTCATAATAATAGAATATCTTATTTCCTTTGACTATAAAATATGACATATTTAGAAAAATGGTGTGAAATTCATGATTCTATTTATTTTCCCTATTTACTGCCCAACATGAAAATCATATTTTAAAATATTAGTTTTAGAATTCAAAAATAAGTAATATTTAAATATTTATTTGCTAGTTAGAAGGCTCTGTTGTTGCTCTGAATGTTCTTTAATGCTACAAATTTTCCAGCATTTGAAACAATGAGAATTTTGTTGTTCAAAAAGGCAGTTATTTTCTTAAATTTTGAGCTTGTACTAGGAGCAAAAAGAAAAACAAAACAAAACATCAAAGTAAAAATTCTCCAAGAACCAATGATGAATAAATTTAGAGTTGTTAGGAAAAAGACTGACAGTTGGAGAAAAATTATAAATACTCATCTCAACACTACTTTGCAGCATTTCTTTAGTCGTATAACATACTTTCCATTAAATAGAAACAGAAATCTGAAGATCTCAGTTCAACTATTGGTGTTCAGTATGATGGTCCACTTGTAGGAGAATGTATGATATACATGTCTCATTACTATAACTGGTACAAATGTTGCCATTTTTCAAATAAAGCAAGTTTTTATTTGTGGCAAAGTCTTCAACAAGAGTTATTTTTAACCTCATAGGTACAAATCTACAAAACTTGTTAACTTTTGATACTTTGATAAATACCATACTTCAAATATTATTTCATAGCTAAAAATTAAAGAATGTTAAACTTACTGATATTAGTGCAATTATAGGTTTGAAGATAACCACTTCACAGTCTATAACCTTTAATTAATTTAAATGATACATATATCTAAATCACATAAAGCTATACTATAATTTCAAATTGTCTACATATCTAATAAAATGGTCATTTTTCTAAGTAGTTATTAGAATTTCATTTGGTAAATTTATTATAGGGCAGATTTTATAAATTAAGTGCTCATTTTATAACTATGCAGCTTTAAAGGTGAAAGCTGTATGTATTGATAATACAAAGTGTATTTTTAAACTTGAAATTTTTAACAGATATGTTGAGACAAAGTAAGTAAGACAAAAAAATTATTCTTAGGAGGATATATTTGTAAATCTATTACTATAACAAAATAGATGTTAAGTTAGATATGTCTTACCATAGAATAAAAGCTAGTAAATTTGCATTTTGGAATTTCTGAAAGACTTTGAAGTCTGATCACATATAATTTCCAAGGAATAAAATCGTTCATATACTGTAAAATATTTATATTTTAGACTGCAATGGAGCTGTAAGTGCATGTAGTTCTCAGGTACAAAGTTTGATTAGAAGAAAGTTAATAAGAACTTTATAAACAAAATCATGAAATCTCAGAGACTAGGAAAGTCAGTTTAAGTATCTCATAGGAAAAGATCAACCTGTATGTTTAATAATGTCTAGAAATTTGACAGTCAGTACTGCTCAATCATAACATATCCTGTTTTCCATTCCATGTATCCTTTATTTGTTTGCTTCTTAAAAAATTAAACAGGCAGATAACCCAACATTTGCAGATGTTTACCTATATATATGCATGGATAGCCTACCAAATAGCAATGCATGTTTCTCTCCAAAATGGAAGAATTCAACCCAAATGCAAACAAAAGGAATTACATGACACAGAGTTGAAGAAACAATGCAAAATGGCATTTAAGCTTATTCTTAGAAGGAAATAAAATAGAGTAGGACCAAATGCATATTTTTAACGAAGTGATTTTTTTTCTATTACAAACAAGACTTTAAAATCAATATTTTAAAGTCATAATAAGTATGCTGGCATGAATGGTTATTTGTTTACATAAATTAATAAATATGATCAAGCGGCTAAAATATGTCAGATATTGTGCTGTAGAAAATTGTGTAGATTGACAAAAATATATATATATTCTTTTATACAAAATACTGCATATTTTATGCCTAACCTTAAGAAAAAAACATCAAACTAAAAATACACACTTTGTTCTGTGGAATGCTAAGGTGGAGAGGGGAGGGGAGATTTTGAATGAGAAGTATTTAGTGTCAATTCAGAATCTATTCAGCAGAGTGCTTTACTAGGTTAAACATATTTGATAACAATATTCCTTTCAGGTAAAATGATACAGTTAATCTCAATCTAGCAAACTCTGTGTTAATCCAAATTAATTTATAAAATGCAAAGAGGCTCAGAGAAACAGATTTACTTGAACTCACTATTTAGGCAATATCCATGTTATTCTCACAATGAATATCCAGAAATTTATTGATTTATGTCACTCATAAGTGAAGATTTACTTTAGTTACTTTCATTTTGTCAAAAAATAGGCAGAGATTTTGATTATAATTCTCTTTTTTGAACCTTCCAAGTACTGTAGAATTTTAAGATGTTTGATCTGTAATATAAATTAGTAAGTTATGAACAAAATTAATTTCCATAATATTATAATATTTTTCCCCATTAGAAAAACATGCAGGTTGCTTTTTTACATAGCAATACACTATGCTAAATTCTCAAGTTTGAATATTAGTCAACCCACATTTTATTGTCTGAGCATATCAGTGAATTAATGGTTTTCACATGGCAAATACATACTTTTCACAAAAAGAAAAAAATAAGGCATTTAAAGATCAAGGAAACTGGCCCCCTGTCAAATTGTTCAACCTCTGAAATACCTGACTGTGAAGCAGGTTGTGTCATCTCCTGCCAATTAAATCCTGATGGGGGAAGATGAAAGGCAATTCTTTTACCAAAATAAAATTTGTCTTTATCCTCAGAGAGCTTTAATTCAAAACTCAGACAATGGAGCTTAGTTTTCTTGTAATACCACCTCCAGTTATTATCATTTGAATGTTAGTGTGCACATATTTCTGCTTTTGCCTTCTACTTGTCTCCTTTGCCCTCTCACCTTAAAACTCCCACTTCCCTGCACTGTCAGGAAAAAGGCTGCTGCTGAACATCAGTCATATTTGTTTCTTCCTGGGTATTAGCCTTCAGGAGTAAAATGCATATTTTTTTGTTTGTTTGTTTGTTTTTATATCTTTTTATATTTATAGAGAGTAATTATTTTATCTTCAGTGCATATTTATTTTTATTTTACTTTTGACAGAGAGAGAGAGAGACAGAGACAGAGACAGCTAGAGAACCGAACTGTGGGAACTCCCCAGTTCAGCATGTGGGTCCGCCTGGGCCGGAGCCGGGATTCGATCCTCAGTTCTCGGGACCTCAAAGCGAGCGCTCAACCCGCTGAGCCATCCCGGCTTTCCCTAAAATGCATATTTTAACATACATGTTATGTGATGAGTGAGAGCATCCAAAGAATCTTTAAGTGTCATACTTAATTCAGTGTATTGAAGTCTACAAAGTATTTCTATTCTACTTTCAACAAGGAGCTCCAAATAATAATTAATATGTATACTATTTTATCACTATTTTTATGCAATCAATTCATTGTTAGTCCAACCTGTTTTATCAAAACAGATTTTGAAGTATATTTTATCCTTCATTCCTCTCCTCACTACTTAATTTTCACCTTCTGTCCTTCCCTTCTTACCTCCTTCCTTCCCTTTTGATCCCTTCCTTCCATCTTCTCTTTCTTCAAGTTTGGTCATGTATGTTATGAAACTATTTATTTCTTGACTTTCTACATAAGGAGTCTAACAATAACTTCAATTGCAGAGCTCTGTAAATACTACTGTGTAAGTACTATTTTGACCATATGCATACGAAGGATAAAACAATTTTAGCAACACCACCACCACCAAAAAAAAAAAAAAAAAAGTGCTAAAATTCAACATAGTTCTACGTTAATCAATATGGGTTGTTCTTGACATAAACATGGTAATATATGTCTAATGTATGAAATGACTTCATATGAAATATGGAGTATCTACAAATGGTTTAGACTATTTGGTGTTATTTATCTGATAGTTCAAACTGGCTGAAGATTTTAATTTCATCTTCTCATTTTAATTTTCACCTTGTGGTTGCTTGTACAGAAAAAACAAAGATGAATTAACCCTTGTGAGATGAAGAAACATTCCTCAACAATTCAGAGTTTTTGACATGAAGTCTCTCTGCAAATATATATGAGGGTTGTCTGGAAAGTATTGAGCCATGTAAAGTGAAAAATTGAGGCATTTATGGCTGGATTTCTTTTGGACAGCCCTCGTATATTAGACAATTCTCTAATCTTTATTGTAGGACTTATTACAATATACATATATACTTAATTACCTCTTCATTTGTGTAGATATGAGAGTATACATAATTGTGGTATTACCTATTATACAATACAACAGAAGTCAGGAAAACTTGCTCTAAGGAAATAATTCTTGAGATCATAAAGATAAGAGGGTTTTATTAAAGCAAATCTATGAGGGAAGATATGTTCAGGAAACAGAAACAATAAATATAATGACCTAGAAGAAGAGAATCAGACTAAAAGAAACTGAAAGAAGAAAAAGAAGTCCAGAGTGTCTGTGTCAGGTGAAGGGAAGGGGAATGTGATTTAAACAAGAATACAGAGGTAGGAGAGACCAAAAATCAGATTTCCTTAATTGTTTGGTTTAAAAAGAAGCAAGGAAATATTGAAGTGATAAGCTACTATTTTTTTCTGAGAAGATAGGTCTGGTTTCAGTGTGAAATCATGAATATAAAGGGTAAGCGGTGGTGGTGAGAAAGCGAGTTGGGGTGGGATGTGACTTAATATTATTTCACCAAATACCCAAATGTTGGGGTGACCTTTACATCTCTGGTCTAATGTCCAGCAAAAAAAGTCCATTTAGTCTGTTACACACAGGTATGAACGTTGAGACAAATATCTTCCTTTTTTTTTGTTTCCTAAATACTTCTTACTATACCATTTTCTGTTCATGATTCAGTTTCTCTGACCTCAAAACATTCACTATCCTAAACTTAAAGCATGTAAGTTTTCTTTTCTATTAACATTTTTAAACAAATTATGATCAATTCAAGATTAAGTCTCTTCAGTCATTAATTTTCAAGGTTAATGCTCTAAAGTCAGTAATGTAACCACTTATATTTCACAATATTCTTAAGTATATAATCATGGGAATTCTCAAAAGAGAATGTCACACACATGCATTTCATCTACCAGATATATGATTTGGAACAACTGCTATAATATTCAGCATCCTAGAGATTACTAAGTTAAATGATAGCAGAATTTATACTTAAACCAGCATAATATAATATTGGTTCTTAAAACAAACCATCACAATCAACACCACTACCCTTTGGAATATAAGGAGTCACAAAACTGAATGTCCCTCCAAATTATAAAGTACTGATGAAAATAGATTTGCTTTGGATACTTTCAAGAGCTGAGTGATGGACAATATCCAGGCAAATTCCATTCACATATTTCATTTTAAAATAATCACTTTTCCCACAATAGACATTTATATTCTCAAATCAAAAACAGACTATATACTATATTTACAAATATATATTCAGGCAATCTAAAAGGATATTTGTTATACTACACTCATATTTTTTTCTAAGATGTCATGATTATGGATTAAACACACACAGATACTATATGATGTATATCTATAGATAGTTTTATATAAAAATATTGTATGTGTGTGTATCTATCTGTGTATCTATCTATCTGTGTATCTATCTATCTATCTATCTATCTATCTACACACACATATACACACACATTATATATAAATATTTCCCACTGAAAACATTTGTAGTGAACTTACTACAGGCACTATAAATACTTTAAATATAAATCAAACTGCATTTATTAGTTTTTGTTCTAAATCAGACTTGCTCTCTTTGTAACTGTTGAGGTTTATGACTATAAATAATCCTGTTTCTGCATTTTATCTTTTTTCTTTTCTCATGCTCTATGTCAACATTCAATTAGAATCCAACCCTGTTCATTAAACCTTTTTTCTAACAGATGTTGCTTTTTTTTTTCTTTTTCTTTTTATTCTTTCATGTTATCCAGGAGAGATCAAAGCATTTAGTTATCCTTATCCCTTGTGCCCAAAGGTGTGTGGGTGAAACTTTACATGACTCTTGTGTTCAGGCTGCTTTGCTAATGTTTTCAATTATTTTCTTTGATAATATTGAATATGTGTTGATTACCTCAATAGAAATCATCTTAAATCCAGCTACTTTTATGAAAATAAAGTAGTGTAAAGTATTGAAATTCAAACTGAATTTATTTTAAAGAAGCAATTGACTCATTTTCAATAGGTAAATATTACTTTTGAGAAAAAAGTCAAAAAAATTTCCCTAAAATTACATGGTATATTTTAATTAGACTATGGACACATGAAGAATAAAGTAAAAGACAATTACCTCTTAAAAATAATTGTCTAGCATTACTTACTTATTCATTTTATTTTAATTTTGAGTAAAAAAAACACATAAACAGTTTAAGGTACATGGAAAATTGTGGCTTTCAAATGCTTTTACATGTTTGGCAATGAGAATAAAGGCAATGTGGTTAGTGGAAATAACCTGATTTAGTTGCCAGGACAACTGAGTTTAACTTTTACCGTTAAGTAGCCACGGGATTTGGGAATACTATTTAACCAATCTGAGTTTAAATTACCTATATTATAAAATGAAGGATAGGAACTACAAGAGCTATAAAGTAACTGTAAGCTACAGTATTTTAAAAACATGTATTTTTGAGCAAAATTTTAGAAAAACTGTGGTCACAGTTTAACTCTGGACATACAATTTTTTTAAATAAAGGGTATTAGATATTTCTGAGCTTTGTGTTCAGTATAGTATTAGGCTTAAGTATTTATGAGCACATTAAAACTTCAAACTTAATTCTTTGTACTAAATCTTTCAAATAAAAATATTTTCCTTCACAGCGTAGTTGAAATAGAAGTCTTAGGAGAGTTCTGAAAATGTTTGACTTTGATAAGTATAATGTAGAAAAGTGAATATGATTAAATTGATTTTAATCCAGAGATCAGAAACAATGGCTTGCCTCTGGTACACTTTATAAACCAGGGTGTGTCAGTTCACTTTTAGTTTTCTGGATGTTTGCATAGTAAAAAAGATAATACAGTATTTTGCTTATCACTTACATAATCTTTTCTTATTCCTCTGTCAGATAAGTTATTGTATCTATTCTAGAAAAAATTGTTTTTATGTATCTTTAAGATACTGTCAAATTTTAGCATGTATTAAGAACAATTCCATATTACTATTAGCAAAAATTTGATGTAGTGTCACAGTAATATCTAGGATTGCTATCTAGCATGACCTAATACAAAGAATAGGTACTTCTCTCTGCAAATCTTACATTTGCCTTCAAGAATTAGGCCTGCTAAGGGACAGTAGATGCGGGACACTGGACATTCATCCTTTCTAGGTTAAGTAATTAAAATATGAGGTAAGACAGCTATTAAATGCCAACAAAATATAAATCAAAAGAGGAAAAATTTGCCAGGATAAAAGCACTTAAAAGGAGCTTGAACCCTGGCATGTATACAAAACTACATTTGCAACACTAGAAAGATCCGGATTTTTAGCTTCTGTATAAAGCTTTGTGATAATCTCAAGTGAGATAACTTCTTCTGAGATAGAAGCTAGTCTTACACTTCTTAATCAATACCCTACTCAGTATATGTGTGTAGTATGTATTTGATGAGTATTTTTATATCACGAGACATCTTGAGATAGAATAATATTGAAGAGACTAGTTTAATGTCATTTCTGTGGCAGCAAAAGTCACACAAAATGAATCAGTGGCAGACCTATGAATTAATTTTAGATCCCATTAGACTCCCTTTTTAACCACTCAGCAATTTCTGAGATAGCTTTCAGTGAACAAAGATAACACGATTGAATTCAAATGGCCGACTTAAAATAAATATAAAAAATGTAAAGAGTCATTCTATGTGGTTTGATATCTGACTATTTGAAACAATGTATATAAATGTACAAATCTCAAAGCTTTATTCAGGTACTATTACAAAATTATTTATCACTTGCATAAGAATATATTTAAACTACTAAAGTATAAAAGCAAAATATGCACAGATAGAAATTATTTTGTTAAATGAAAGTGGAAAGCCTATACTATTCAATGTTTTAGGCAATGATTAAAAGATGCTCTTTTACATAAATATGTATAACTTCAAATATATTTGTTCTACCTGAAATGTTTAGACTTATAAATACAAAATTAAATTTGGGTAAAAACAAAGCTTGTTTCCCCCACAAATATTTTTTTTAATATTTTAATATCTTTGTAGTCAGAGATAGCTTAATAAGGTCCATTTATGTTAAGCAAAATAGAATAAAGAGTATGCTTATCTTTGGTTATTTAATAATTTGTATGCCATATAAAATTAAGTATTTTCTATTAGAGAATTCAGAACTTTATGTATATATATTAGTCTCAGACTTTTCTGTGTTCTTGAAATATTACATGATCAAAATACTAAAAAAAGTGAAAAGACATGTTTTAGTGCTAAACTTATATTAGATGAAAGTTAGAGAGCTCGTTAAATGTTTATATATATATATATTTTTTTTTAGATTTCTTTTTTTATTGTTAAATTTAATTGGGTGATATTTGTTTTTATATTTTAAGAACTCTATTTCAAATATATCTGTATCAATGTTACAGATTCTGATTTTCCCATTGGGATGAAAAAAAATGTCTACACCTTTCTTTGATTTTAGCACATTCCAGTGTCCTTGTTTCTAAGTGAAAAACAAGTAGGTGGGTTTGTTTGTCTTTGTTCAACACTTGGATTATATATAGAGGGAATTAACAGAAACAGAGTAACTCTTTCTATGGGGCATCTTAGTACTTCTTTGCTAAAACATAATTCCCTGATTAGAATATTGCCAATACCTTTTAAAGGATACCATGAATTCGCCACGGCCATGAAATTTTACCAAGCTGATAGGCACTGTCATATTTTCAATACAAAGAATGTAATGCTTCTTTTATGAAGGTTCCTAATAATGCAAGTTGTAATTCATTTTACTTGAAATTCAATGTTTTGAGAGGATTTAGAGCTGAGTATTTATAAGTACATAGTACCTGTGGTTGAACATGGCAGGGTTTTTTTTTTAAGGCTTAATAATATTCCATTTTATGTATATACCACATTTTCTTTATCCATTCATTTGTTGATTGTCATTTAGGCTATTTGCATATCTTAGCTATTATAAATAATGATCCAAAATCTGAAAGGTATTATGCTAGGTAAAATAAGCCAGTCACAGAAGGCCAAATAGTCCAAATTCTAAAATAGTCAATTTACAGAAACAGAGAGTAAAATGGTGGCAGCCTGGGGCTTGGGTTTGGAAGAAATGGAGAGTCACTGCTTAATAAACATACAGTTTCAGTTATGAAAGATAAATACGTTCTAGAGATCAGCTGTATGACACCAAACCTGCGGTAAACAATACTGAATTATATATTTAAAAAGTTAAGAGTGGGGAAGCCGGGATGGCTCAGTGGGTTAAGCTCTCACTTTGCAGCGCTGGGGACCTAGGATTGAATCCCGGCCCCAGACCGTGCAGACCCATGTGCTGAACTGGGGAGTGCCCCCAGTTCAGTTCTCTCTCTGTCTCTCTGTCTCTCTCTGTCTCTCTCTGTCTCTCTCTCTCTCTATCAAAAACAAAAACAAAAACAAAAAAGTTAAGAGCATAGACCTTATGCTGACATTCTTAGCACAATAAAAAAAAAATGATATTAAACCTACATGGTATAGCATCATACAAAGGAGGTATAATTGGTAAAATAATGACATAATATTTATGCCAAGTATTATGATGGTTATTATAACAGTTTACTAGTTCCATAATAATAGGTAGGTTGTTGAACCTTCCTGAGGTTTAGCTTACTAACCTGAAAAGTGGAGACAAAAATTTCATCACATTTCTGCCCTAAAAACTAATGATGTACAACTATGGAGACTGCTCTGGGCCCTCCCCCTTATCTCTGTCACTGTCTCTGTCTCTCTCTGTCAAAAACAATAAAGTAAATCTTAAAAAAAAAATTCCAATATGAAGTTGTAAAATCCAAATCCTATATTGATAAGGCTATCAAATAGGCCAACAATGATATTCATTAATCGTAATATAAAAATTAAAACATTGAATGTGGCAGTGGACAAATAAATAAAGCATATAATTTGCATAAAATAAAAACTCACAGAATCAGCATAAGCTATTATGTAATAATAATATTAAAAATAAAAATGACTTAAAATTTTTTCTTTTAAAAATCACTATTTCTAAGTATTACATATCTTGCTTCTTTCTGTTTCATTACTTTTTATTTGTTTTTATTTTTTAAACAAAGTGTGCTTAAATGGCTTTCACATATGTATTATACAAAATAACACTCTGGATTTACAAACATGATGAAACCACATTTGTGATATGCTATGGGTGAGAAATTCACATAACTTTGCATATGAGAGCTTACTATTTTATACACAGCATAAATTTAGCTTATTTGCAGACTCATGAATGAAAACTGAGTGTGCACTGAGCCACAATATACTAAAATATATGTTTGCCTAATTATCACAAAAGAATTGCGAAGCCATTTTTCTACTGAGTTTAAACAGTGTCATCATCTCAGTTGTCTTTGAAACAGTGGCTTATGATGTTTTGATTTTGATTTCTTATTGTTTTCCTATGAGAATTTTAAATATTACTCAATATCTTTCACCCAAGATCAGTCTAGGTTCTCATAATGTCATACTACTCACATTTTGCCACAGTCTTAAAATGGATGTGCCTACATGTCCATTAATCACCCCTCACCCATTTATATCAAAAATACCTTTTAAAACCAATTGTGGCAATAATAATAGTTCTTCCAAAAAATGTGGTTAGTTCTTAACTAGCTTCCTCAAACTCAACTTGACCCTAATTTTCCATCTTTCTTTTTTGAAAATCATGGTACTCTATGTACAATGGGATATTTTTCCATTTCCCCATTGGACTGTTATATCTCTGTCCTTCTATTCACTGCTCCTACCCTCCTATTTTCCACATTCTTTAATACTTCACCCATTTTTTGAAATTCAGATTAAATGTGATGATGTATGTTCACTTCATCTAATGTTCCTTATTTAAATTCATCACATTGTTCAAACAAAGAGCAAATTAAGTATATTTTAAATACAAAATAAGCACAAGAAAAAAAGATATTCTGATGTAATCCTCTAAATCAGAATTAGTTATTTTATTCCTTATCTCTTACTGCATACTGCTGGTATTTTCTTTTAAAGGGTCAGATTCGAGACTCAGAAATACTCATAAACCATCAAAGAACATGCTTACCTTAGACCCATTATAAAATATCCATGAATACCTTGATTTCTTTCATCAGTAAAATGGGGCTAGAAAGAGTATCTACTTCATCATATTTTGTAAAGATTAAGTGAGGTAATACATTAAAAACAAGCAGTATAGGACATACGTACATGATTTGCTCAATAGCTATTAGTTGTTTGGAGTATAGTTTTTATCATTACTGATGTCTTCACCTATGTTGAAGTTAGATATTTATGTATATGTGAGCAATATAAGACACATTTATATTTCTATTCTTCAACACTTTTATTAGGTCCTTGCTTAGAAACAATGATTCATATATTTTAATTAGTCAATTTTATCTCTATTCAATCATTTATCTGAATCCAAACTTCCTCCAATGTCACTGGGGCATTGATTGTAGCAGTTGAATAGAACTGCAGTAATAAATTGGAAGAACCCTAGGTATACCCATTAAGCTTCCATTATGCCTTAGTTTTTTCTCAAATCTATTTAATAAAACCTCTATCCCAGAAGGTCTGGTTTTATCATTATATCTTTTCTTTTCACCTTAGTGTTATTTTCACTTCTCACTGATTCTTATCAGGAGTCTTTGCTATGTCTACTGCCCCAGTTCTCATCCTATCCAAATTGACTCATGCAATGCTGAGGTTTAATATCACATTGTCTACAAGGCCATAGTTAACTACTCTGACTGCTCTCCCACTGCACCCCTATGGTCTTCTTTATTTATTTTTTCCCTATAATTCCTATCTCACTTACAGTCACTGCAGTCAAACATAACTTCATGGCTTGCTGTAATTTTGTATATTGGCTTTCATGGTAAAACTATTCAAATCTATAAGAATAGATCCCACATGAGAAGTGAAAGTACTTTTGTGAAATTCACGTGATTCTAAAGAAAAGGGTCCAGAGTTTTATACAAACAAAACTATTACATCTTATTAACTTTTTCAATATCCCAGAATGATTGTGACTTCTTCCCTTTTCTCTTGGAAATAAAGACCTTTACTATGTATTTTTACATTGGTGAATGGCAACACACAGCATGTAATGTCTGGAACTTTTACCATAAAATAATCTGAAAAATTACTATCATGTTAAGACCACTGTGAAAAACTTTAAGAAAAAATGCTTTGTTCTCCTCCACCCTCTTGGAAGTTCAATTGTGCAATATATAGAATTTGTTAGGCTATTCTCCAGTTAATTCTAACAGCTAGATCTCATTAAGTTTTTGCGACAATGTTTTAATTGTCAAATGTAAAAAAAAGGTTAAGTGATATTATCATAAGCAACAATTTGATTTAAACTATCAGATTTTAAACTTCTTCCACAACCACTAAAGTAGATGTGATAATTATTTGTCATTTTGTATTCTATCCTTTCCTTACCTTCTACACCTGAGCTGTCCCATATGGCAGCTACCAGCTACATCAAGTTATTGAGCACCTGAAACGTGATTCTTTACTGAGTAGAGCTGTAAGTATAAAATACACTCTAAATCTTTAAGATATTAATAGTATATAAATAATGTAAATGTTATTAACAATTTTATATTGATTACAAATTGAAACAATATATTGGATATATTGAGTTAAACATATTACTAAAATTAATTTCACTCATTTTTTTACTCTTTCTAATGTGGCTACTAGAATAATTAATATTATACATGTGGTTTGAATTATATTTCTATTAGACAGAGTTGTTCTAGAAAACTCTAATGGGGAAAGCTGGGATGTCTTGGTGGGGTGAGAGTGTGCCTTGAAGACCTGGGGTCTGAGGATCAAGTCGCAACCCTGGTCTGTGAAGATCCATATGCTGAACTGGGGTGTGCGTCCCATGTGGGAGGCCCCCAGTTTGATTCTTGCCAGCGAGCTTCCCATGTAGGAGGCCCCTTGTTTGCCCCCAGTTCTCAGGGTCATGCCATCCATGCTGAAGGCCCTTGGCCCAGTTTGTGCCCTGCACACTCCCCCGCCGCCCCCACACCCCCCCCACACACCTGTATGGAGTGAAACTATGTAGAAAACTGCTGATGTGAAACTATGTAGACTGCTCTGGGCCCTCCCCATTCTCACTGTCTCTTTCTGTCTCTGTCAAAAACAATAAAACAAATCTTTAAAAGAAAGAAAACTCTAATGTAGAATATAATGGAAACTAAATAAAAAAGCTTTAAACAAGGCTGTTAGCCTTATCACATATAAATGGAATGACTTGAAGATAGTAAACTCAATTTATATGACTAATTTAAACACGTTAATGTAGGGTAAGAACTTGTATATGTGGGAGATGCTGGGATGGCTCAACAGGCTAGGCACTCACTTTGCAGCCCTGGGGTCCAAGGATAGAATCTTGGCCCTGGACAGTGCAGACTCATATGCTGAACTGGGGTGTGACCCCCAATTTGGTTATTGCCTGAGCAAGCTTCCCATGTGGGAAGCCCATGGTTTGGTCCCCAGCTTGTGGGGATGTGCCTTCCATGTGGGAGGCCCCTGCCCAGTTTCTGCCCCGCATGGGCCCCCACCCACCTGTGTGGAATGAAACCATGTTGAAAACTGATGACATACAACTATGGAAACTGCTCTGGGCCCTCCCGCTTCTCTCTGTCTCTCTCTGTCTCTGTCTCTCTCTCTCTGTCAAAAACAATTAACTAAATCTATAAAAAAAAAAGAACATGTATATGTGACTATGAAAACAGCCTCTTTAGATACCTTAAGAGAGCTTCTTGGCCTATTTCTACAAAATACACAATGTTTCCATCATTAAATATGTGTTCTATTTTTTTTTTCAGACTTCAGGTTAACTGATTCAAGCTTTGGAAGACAACTGACGTGTTCTAATCTAATCTAAGTGGATCAGATAGTCTTAGGTAGGGAAAGAACAGTACTAAAAACCCTGCAGATCATGTGTGTAAAGCCTGGAGCAGCTGAGAGCTATGAGGAGCCCTGGACCAGAGGCTATTACACTAGGGCAGGTAAAGGGTCCTCAGATATGTGAACATAGGAAAGAAGTGGCATTACCTGATTAAAAATCACCACAAAGTATCTTTTTAGTGTGCTGCCAGTTTACCTTACATTGTATATTTTCTAACAGTAAATTTGCAGGATTATAAAGCTATGTATATGTTCTTCATGCTTAAAATTAAGGCCCAAAAATCTGGAAAACATTAGCAATATTAATGTAATGTAACAATTATATTGTTGTGTGTCTTGAAAAGTAAATACCATCTTGCAATATTAACATGGTTCTAGTGACCAGAGTTGCAGTCTTTAGTGCAGGCAGTTCTATCCTCCTTTGTGCTCTGGATGATTTCATTTGCTAACCACTTTTCTTGATGTGAACCACAGCAAAATCTTAACTTCACATAGCCCACTCAGTCTTTACTTTGGCCTTTACTAAAGAGGAATATATTTGCATATTGAGTCAACCTTTGTTTCTTTCTCATTAGTCCAAGAAAATTAAATGTGTATTCTTTGCATTCACATGATTATAAACCTCAAGCAAATAAGGGCACTAAAATTTTTAGATTTTACTTGATTATGATGTAGTTGTACAAATAACTTGGAGTGTACTTACATAATTTTCCCCCAATTATCACCAAAGTAAATACCATGGTTTACAAAAAAAAAAACACAAAAAAACAAACCTGCAAGATAACTTGCTGATGCTCTTTTGAAACACATTGCTAGAGGAAACAAATGTATTCTGATTTGTGGAAATTCAGTCTAAGTTTATTCTGTTATTTTTCTGAAATTTTATATATTTTCAAACTAACACCTTCCTTCTCACCTCTATATCCAAGCTGTATTTTCACTATTTTAAACTTTGGTTCCAGAGAAATTATTTAGATAAAGAGAGAAAACATAGAACTAGAGCTCAGAACAAAGAAAGGGTCAAGCTAGAAGACAGAGAACACATAAGAAGATGAATGGTGGCCAATCCTGTAAGGGTTTTTAGTATTACTCTTTGTATTTCTTGTAAAATGTAATATTGATAAAAAGTAAATTAAAAGCTCTTCTGAATTAAAATTTCCTCTTACAATAGATTATATAGACAATGACTGCCGAAGATTCAGACGGCACTAAAGGACAAAGAGTAACTAGAGGAGTATACACCTTGAGTGACAGGCTACCTCCAGTAATGAAAGGCCATTGAACCCACTAGTCATTGGTAGTTCATGAGTAATAGAAGTAAAATATATGTTTAATATGCTGTAGATGATTCATTCTTTATGTATATCCTGATCTGTTGTGAATGAAGATAATATTCAGAAATTGAGTACTATACATAAAATAGTCTTTTAATAAATAATGCCAATAATTGTCATCCATAATGATATAACTGTAACTAATATATTCTTTAGAAAATGCTTTAATATTGTCCAGTTTTTTTTCTGGCAATATGTAAGCTAGATCAGCTAAAACATGAAACTGTATATTCTACAAGTTAAGAACTGAATGTTAACATTTCTGTTTTTATCTAAAATTGGCCTTAGGAATAAAAAGTGGTGAAATATTGTGGGGAAAAAAAGTTTTTACAATTGAACCAAGTGGTTGAGGATAAAAAGGTGCTCATCTCATAACTATGGTGTGTATATCAAATAATCAGGAAAAAACAAGTTTATTAAATACAGTAATTCTTATATGTTTACCTTTCAACATGATTCAAGTATTAAAAGACAAGAAAAAAAACCCCACCTAGAAACCATTATGGACTTGATCTCACCACACATGGCTCAGTTTGGTAATGCATATTAGGGATGCACTACCTCTGGTAAAAATAATGAACAGCAAAGAAGAAATCAACAAGGAATTCTGACTTTTACCACCTAGGTTTGCCTACTAGGGAGTAAATGCACTCCAATATACAATCTCAGGAAAATGGAAAGATGTCATCTGCCCCAAAGCAACTTCTCATTGTTTTTGTCAAGATATCAAAATTTCTCAGTTTTAGTATCTCCTCATAGAAATAAATTTGCATCCAGGGAATTGAATAGCATACAACGTTGAGAAAGACAACTAAATTACAAGAGGTTAGATTAAACATATAAATTAGTCAACATAGCACTAGTTGCCATTGAAAAGCACTCAGGCCTTGGGGACTGTGACTAAGAGCAATTGATTCAAAGTTTTGCATAAAAGCAAACTCTTTTTCTTGACGGAAGGGAAGAACCAGACAAAACACTATATTTTATATCTAAGATATATTGGTTGTCACTGTAGAAATGGCCTTACAGATAGCCATTAAGCTTCACTGTGTTCCTTAATGCTTCTTTGGTTCTATCATAAATTGAGAACATGACATTATGAGAGTATTTATAAAGTTAATAATTTCCAGCTCTCATCTGGGTCCATTTTTTCTTTAGGTTTCCTGCCCAGTACATAGAAAAGGCATACCTGGAATTTGAGAAACCATACAGAGACTTCTTTGGAAAGCTATATTATTCCTAAATCCATGCATTTTTCTTTTTTTCCTTTCTTTCTTTTTTTAAATTTTTATTAACAGATGTAAATTTGAAGGAGAAATACTATATACTATAAGCCATTTGGGAATACTCTGTCTCTTAAGGATGACTTACACTTTTCATTTGAATGACATGGATGCTAAGAGCTTAAACTTAAAACTTATCTGTGCTCTAGTTCCGAATTGTTCTTTCAATGAACTCTGCATGCTTTTTTATGATAAACACACACACGTATGAAGTATGTGACCTCATTGGCAGTTATCTGCAGTGTCAAGTACTATTATTGGCAGATACACAAGAATTGATTGACACACATCTTATAGAACTACAGTGAATTAATATGTCCACCAATTCCAAAATGCATGACAGGAAACAGAAAATCTTGTTAAATACAGCAATCAATGACATACCCGTACTGTGTGTGGCCAGAAGGCATTTACTACATAGCAAGAGAAGGTTTTCAAATACAGTATTCAGGAGTATAAACATTGCTGGTAAAATAGTAGGAGAGCAAAGTAAGTTTTATTTAACTAGAGAAATGAGGAAATTATTTTGCAAACTTTAACTTTTAAAAAAATTATTTTTCTCCTATAAGATCTGAATGAAGGGAATCTTGCTTGATGTGCTTCAAAACTGATGTCTTTGTTTCTGTAGCCATTAGCCATGTGGAATAGTACATCTATAATGTCATTTTCAATAATGGGTTTCAACAATCCTGAGAACTCAATGTAAGAATGAGTTATTTTAAAAGAAGAGCACTGTAAAGAAAAAAACTGAATATTAAAATGTCCATGAAAACCATGATAAAAGCAAAAAACCCCCCCAAAACAGTCTTTTTTTTTGTACAATTAAATTATTTCTAATGTGTAAAGTAGACAGAATTTTAAAGGAAATTATTTAATTTTTTATGTAGTATGGAGCAGATAACAGCACAGTATATATTTTACTTCTAAAGTAGCATCTAGGACAAAGATGTGTCCTGGTTCTACCTGAAAAAATATTCTTGTAAATAAAAGTTACTAAATTCAAAATTCACAAAAGTTTATTAACTCTAATCCAAAAATCCTGTTCTTGGTCTGATTGCTAACTTATTTCTTACTCTTCCATTCTTTCCATTACCTTCATTCTAATCCTAATTGTAGTAAGCACACACTGTCTCTTTTACTAAACTTCACAAACAGCCTAACTGTTTATATCCAAAGGAAGTATTTTAAATGCCAGTATAGATTAATTTAAAGCAGATTCTTTCAGAAGGTAGCTTAAGCATTGAAAATTACATTTTATGTTGTCTAGACAAACTATCATGATAATATCTTTTCCAGAATTTCCTAGATAGACTGTCTAGACAGCTCCCAATTCCCCAGGTAATTGCATAATCATCTTCTTGCTGACCTCCTAAACAGCCTGGAACAGTATTTCACATTATATAGTTGCCAATCAAATCAAGATTACTGAGCTTCTAAAGGACGGTCTCTCTCAAAGTCTCTTGGTTTCACAATTTCAGGAAAATACTCGCACTCTAATATCTCTCCTCAAGGGAGATAATATGGGAATCTTTGTATTTGTTTTAGTGAAGGAACTGGCCTCCTCCACGTGCCTGAGTGAAGGGCCTAGATCCAGAACCTGTACCTCTCCCTTTCTCCAGTCACCCATAAGGCAGCACTGAGTAATAACAGATAACTTGAGAAGGAAAATTCTGTAAACTCTACCAGACAGCAACTTCAAAAGGAAAAAAAAAGTGTATATTTATGGGATAATAAAAACGCAAAAACAATGTATGGTATTTTAGGTTAAAGTAATCAACGTCATCTAGGCTTCCAATTTAAAAATGAACTAAAATCAGTGAAGAATCATGTGACAACAATGAAGGTCCAGTGCTGTAATTTACAAAATCTGATGAAGTAAAGTACGTTTAAGAGGTAAGTTGACATAATTACTAACATGAAAGACAACAACAGCTTTCAGCCCCGAGATGCTGATTTATATTTTGAAAATAACATTCTTTTTTATCACATACAATGTTAAATTCTCACAACAACTGTATGAGGTAGAAACCACTCTCTATCACTTTCTAGATTAGAAACAGAGACACAGGGAAAGTAAGCAGTTTGCTTCAACTTAAGCATCTAGTATCAAATTGAGGTCAGGCAAAAGCCTCACAGTCTAAGGCCAGAGGACATTCCTTTAACAATGATGGGATCAGAGCTCCTTGAGTTTTCACAGCAAAATATGTCAATGGGTCAGGCCCTGCTGGGAAAGTTAGGCAATTGGAGGTAAGCAGTCAACCTCCAGCTTAAAATATATGAGTACTGTGGATTGAAAAGGATTTGCTTAGTTTTGTTTTACATATTGTGAGATGGTCTCAGAGAGGTTAAGTAATTTTTCCAGTGCTTCACAACTAGTAATTTGTAGAACAAGATCAAGATCAAAGCCAGATGTGATACCAAAGCCCATGTATTTTCCACTAACTTGTGCTAGGAGCTCAGCTCTCCTGACTCTATTGCTCTCTCTGTACAGCATGACACGTGGCAGATGCCAAAAGTACAAGGGAATGTAGAGGGAATTCTCTAGAGCTATCTCTAGAATACAAAAAAGTGGGTGGCAATCATTTTGCACCCAAGTTTTAGGGCACCTGACTATAGGAAATAGTGAGAAGGGGGCAAAGAGAGGGAGATTTATCCAGAAGATGCTAAAAAAGCATGCAAGGCCTACACGATAATGTGCAGAATATTATTCCTAATTTCACCAACCAAAAAAAAAAAAAAAAA
>PVKE010027766.1:0-21387 GCA_004027555.1 Craseonycteris thonglongyai | reverse complement strand
GATGATCTTTGTGACTATTTTCATAACATGTTCAAAGGGCAGTATTTTACAACACAAAGCTTCCTGATGGATAATACAGTGGTAGGACATAAAGTTTGAAAATGATTCATCTTTCCTGCAAAGGGCAATAAATCCTTTGTTTTGACCAACCATTGCTGGTGCTCCATCGGTAGTTATCGCAGACAACTTATGCAAAGGCCTGTTTATCAACCTGGCATATGTTCTGAAAATTTTATAAATATCCTCACCTCGTGTCTGTCCTTTCATTGGTAATATTTGCAACAGCTCCTCTTTTACTGTGAAGTTACTAAATACCATTCTCACCATAACTGCCAACTGTGCAGTGTCTGATATATCTGTTGACTTGTCAAATTGCAGAGAGAAGCAGTCACGAATTTCCAAGTCAGTCTTGAACTGAGTTTGCAAGTCTTTTGTAATTGCGTGTATTCTTCTTGTGACTGTGTTATTTGACAACTGTAGGTCTTGTATCGCCGACATAATCTCACGCTTGTTAGAATATTCCTCAAACAAACAATCGGCAGCAGTCAGAAATGCTTCTTTGAACAATTCACCATCCTGGAGAGGTTTTTTCTTCTTTGCGAGCATGTGAGAAATTTTGAAAGAAGCAATGGTTGCCTTTTTAGATTTTTCCACATGTCTAGTGAACACAGTCTGTTGAGTAGTTAAACTTCATTTTAGTTGATTTATTTTTTTCTTTCTTACTTCAGATTTAAGTGGATAATTCGTATCAAAAGTGGTATGACTTGTCTGAAAGTGACGATCAACATTATGTTTTTTCGGCACTGCAATACTACTGCCACACAACAGGCAAATGCATTTACCTTTTAAATTAATGAAACAATATGATTCCTCCCAGTCGGTGTTAAAATTATAGGTTCGTTTTCTCTTATTTGGTCCACTCATTTTAGGACTAAAAAAATAAAAATAGTTATAGAACTACAATATCATATCAAATTGCCACCATAATAATAGATGACCTACCTCGCTTTTAGTTCATTTAAAATCAAATATATCAAAACACTGTGATCCTAGCTAACTGTCACGACCCGATCAGTCCAGCAACCGCAATCAAAATGGCAACTTGGCGTCTCCCAGTTGGGTGGAGGAGAGTTTAAAGAGTGCAGCGGCTACACAAGACGTGACATGTACAAAGGCGAAAGCTAGGGAAAAACTTACACATACGATATCGCAAACATACCAACGAATAGAATAAACCTGTGTAGATACTCAAACAATATTTTTAAATTCTAACAAATGTATAAAAATAAATTATAGTTTCACTTAGTGTTTATGAAAAACTTCTGATGCAGTCAAATAATGCAGGCACACACAAATCGGGCCGCAGTCGCCATGGCACCCGCAGGCACGGGGTTGGGAATCCCTTGTAGAGACTAGAGTTACAACAGTGGAGCAAAGGACAAAAGAAACTTCACCTGAAATCAGCCAAAATCAGAAGACCCAGGTTGTGCCCCCACTTTATGTGATTTGAAATTGCTCTGTAAATGGCAAGAAGGAGTGCTTTCACTCTAAACAGAAAAGAAAGCCTTGGCACATTGTCATATTTCTTTAAAAGTGATCATGCCATTGCAAGTGTTTATC
Organism: Craseonycteris thonglongyai; assembly: GCA_004027555.1. Classification (NCBI taxonomy): domain Eukaryota; kingdom Metazoa; phylum Chordata; class Mammalia; order Chiroptera; family Craseonycteridae; genus Craseonycteris; species Craseonycteris thonglongyai. The sequence continues at coordinate 19,767 of PVKE010027766.1, read as the reverse complement.
CTCCCCATTTTGTTGTGCCCACCCCCTCCCACCCCCACCTCTCTGCCAACACACACCCACAGATTTGGGATTAATCTTTAAGAATGGGTTATAATCAGACAGTTTACTCCAAATAAGCTTCAGCCCTCACCCAGCCCTTCACAGAGCCTATTCAACAAGATAGAGGATGGTGGGGATGGGGGTAAGAACTCTCCTGGCCTCTCCTGTGCATAGCGTTCTAGATGAGGAGTCAGAAGGAATCCAAGAGATCCAGTTAGGGGGCACTGCCTTCTCATCTTCTACGCCACTGGCCCCCCAGTCGAGGCCGGAAAGCTGGTGGACCGCTGACCCAGCCTGGACCTTTGGGAAAGCCCGCCAGCAATGCTTGTCTGATACCTACCCACCACTCATGGAACCAAAGAGAGTTTCCATCACAGCCCATGTCAGATCGCCTGAGGATTGGGCTTGTCTCCTCGCCAAATTGAGTGGTTCATTAGCTCTGTGAAAACCTCCGTGACAAAAAATGTGGAAGCCAGTGCTGCGGTCGGTTTTGTGCATTCCACCTGAATTAGCAAGTAGAATGCCTTCTAGTGCTTGTCAACACCTGGGGTCTGAAAAGGACACCCTCTCAGAAAAGGACTTGTGGTAGAAGGTGGCTTTCTCTACTTTTAGGTTCTTCTCCTCCCCAGAACAGAGACCTAAGTCATGCCCTGTCCCCTCTTTCATCTTCAGAGATTGCTGCTTAGGCTTTGGGATAATGAAAATACAGGAAGTCCGGAGTGTTGCAGCAAGCATTCCTGGATCAGAAGTAGCCAGTGGTCAGCCTATTCTAAAGGGGGCCAGATTCACGTTCTTGCAAAGCACTAGAGCCTAGGGTAGACGGAGTGTGGGGGATCGGTAGTGGAGGGGATGGAGGTGGAAGGGATGGAGATGGAGGAGGAACTGGTGGAGGGAAGGATGGTGAGGGAGTGGAAGAGGGCTGGAGACCTGGTAGGAGCCTGGTTCAAGTCGGAACAGGACAGAGCAGGGGCCGTGACAGGCAAATCTCTGCCATGACAAGGTGTCTTCTGTGATACTGTCTTGGATGTTTTGCCACTCTGTGCCATACATTTGGTCTCCCTGCTTGTATTCTAAGTAACTAAAGCTGATCTCTTCTCACTAGGACCAGTCTAGCTGGGTGGTTATTCAGAGGTGCCCGGTGTCTGGGACCCTGTCAGGGGGACAGCCAGTCAGGAGCACTCGCCTATTAGGAAGCTGAGGTCACCTCACTTTCAACCCGAGTTATTTGTGAAGTGGGAAGATCTGGTCATTTATGAGACAGACTCAACCTGTAAGGTCCATCTTCTCAGTGGCCTTGTTTATTTATGATACAGGAAATCATTAGTTGAACTCAATATTGCAAAGATGCTGTGTCGTAAGGAAACCCGATATCTGGTTAATTCCTTCTACGTAAATCGGACCTTAGTTGATTGTAATTCCAGGATACTTTATCATTTTGTATTTTTCACTTATCTTACAGGTATATACCAACATGGGGAATGAATGCAGAAGGTCTGAGAAGACGCAATCTTTCCTTTCTTAGACCCTTTTCCTCGAAAAGCTCTATAAATTCAAATTTTCATTTCTCATTTAAAAAAAAAAATGGCAATAATAACCTTGCTTACAAGCACCACCACAGCCTCAAAATCTATTTAAAAAGCAAACCAAAAAAAAAGCCTTAGCAGGATATTTAAATTCTGCTGGAACCTGAGTCCAGCAGCCCTTCCCACTTCATCTTCCACCACTGCCATTTCATCAGACTGAGCCCAGTTCTCCTTGAAATACCAGTAGTATTTCCACACCTCCATAGTCTCTGCCCATCCTTCAGACTGGGTATTCTTTTCATCCTAATCTACTTATCAAGATCCTATTTATTCCTCAAGGCCTGTCTCAAATCTCACTTACTTCAGGAAGCCTGATCCTTCAGTAGTAAGTTAACAATTCTCTGCTCTCATGATCTCTGGAACCTCCATCACATCTTCTGCACACATGGTCTAGTGGGAAAGCCAGGGGTGCATGTGCCCACCTTTCTTCCCCACAGCTTCCCATCTTCTGAGAATGTCTTCCAGGTCTCACTATATTCCCTTTACTACCCAGCCCAATATCGCCGAATTCGTAATCTCACAACTGATGGCGGAATTTGCAGTTAACTATGCCAGCTTCTAAAAATAAACACAAATGTCGGGCCTAATTCCACCCCATTCAATGTAAGAGGCACCGCAGATTCACTTTCAATGAAAGAAAGAGTAGTTACTTAAAACCAGAAATGAATTAGCTAATAAAGAGAAAGACAAAGAATATTCAACCTCTCAGCTTGCTTATAAAAATAAGAAAATTCTGGGAAAGCCAGGATGGCTTAGTGGGTTAAGTGCTCACCTTGCAGCTGCAGGGTCCCAGGATCAAGTCTCAGCCCCAACTCATACGGACCCACATGCTAAACTGGGGTGTGCTTCTCGTGTGGGAGGCCCCAAATTCGGTTCTTGCTGGGACAAGCTTCCCGTGTTGGAGGGCCCTGGTTAGGCCCCTGGTTCGGCCTGCAACTTGCAGGGGTGTGCCTCCCATGCGAGAGGCCCCTGCCCGATTCCTGCCTCGTACGGCCTCCGACCCACCGGTGTGGAACTTGTGGAAAACTGATGTCGTACAACTGTGGAGACTGCTCTGGGCTTTCCCCTTTCTCTCTGTCTGTCTGTCTGTCTCTCTCTATGTCTGAAAAATAAAATAAATCTTTTTAATAAATAAGAAAATTCCAAATTTGGCAAATCAAATGAACAAATTTAGAAGAAATTACAATGGTTGTTGTTACCAGAGTCACAGCAAAATATACCTTCTCAGAGCTGTGGGCAATGTGATCAGCGTGGCCTTTCTCAAAGAAATTTTACGACATGTCTCAAGAGCCTTAAAAATCTTCATTCACTTTGATTCAATAACTCCAACAAGAATGTACTGCAAAGTAACAAGCTGTGATGCAGATGAAGTGTGGTGCTTCTTACGTTCATTGCAGCCAGCATGATTTATAATGTAAAAAGTTGAGGGAAAGCTGGGATGGCTCAGCGAATAAAGTGCTCGCTTTGAAGCCCCAAGGACTGAGGATCGAATCCAGGTCCCGGCCCATGCGAACCCACATGCTGAACTGGGGAGTGCTCCCAGTTCAGTTCTTGCCGGGACCTATGTGGGAGGCTCCCGGCCCAGTTCCTGCCCTGCGCAGCCCCGCACCCACCTGTGGAGTGAAACTACATGGAAAACTAATGTCAACTATGGAGACTGCTCTGGGCCCTCCCCCTTCTCTCTGTCTCTCTCTGTCTCTGTTTCTCTCTGTCAAAAATCAATAAAATAAATCTTAAAAAAAAAAAGAAGTTGATAAAAACTGAAATATCTAACAATATGAAAGTGGTTTAATAAATAGCGATGAATCTGTATAACAGTATGCCATACATTAATATGAATTTTTAAAATATCAAGAGAAAATACATATGGTATAATGTTAACTGGGGGTAAAATATAAAACTAAATATGCATTAAGATATCAAATGTGATATTATATACATATATATCAATACACATACATATGTACCTATATGTGTGTATATGACCTATGTTATTAAATACCATAGCTACTAGTCACACGTGGCTATTGAAAACTTGAAATGGGGCTAGTCCAAAGTGAGATATGCTATGTGAAATACATATTGAATTTTAAAGATTTAGTGTAAAAAAATTAATGTAAACAACCTCATTAATAATTTTTACATTGATTATATATTTTTTAAACATATTGGGTTAAATTAACTATATTATTAGAACTAATCTCACTTTTTACTTTTTTTTTAATGTTGCTACCAGAAATTAAAAATCTTTTTTACTGTGCAGAAGCTTTTTAGTTTGATGTAGTGCCATTCATTTATTTTTGCTTTTACTTCCCTTGCCATTGAGGTCAGGTTCACAAAGTCCTCCCTGAACCTAAGGTCTATAAATTTAGTATCGATGTTTTCTTCCATGCAGTTTATTGTTTTGGGTCTTATTTGGTGGTCTTTGATCCATTTTGAATTAATTCAGTCTTTTGCATGTGGTTTTCCAATCTTCTCAGCATGAAACCATCAACAAAACAAAGAGGCAACCAACCAACTGGGAGAATATATTTGCAAACAATGCCTCTGATAAGGGGCTACTATCTAAAATATATAAAGAACTTGTACAACTCAACAACAAAAAAACAAACAATCCAATTGAAAAGTGGGTAGAAGACCTGAACAGACACTTCACCCATAAAGACATACAAATGGGCAACAGATATGTGAAAAAATGTTCAACTTCATTAGCTGTTATGGAAATGCAAATCAAAACCACAATAAGAGATCACCTCATACCTGTTCGAATGGCTATTATGAACAAGACAAGGAACAACAAGTGCTGGAGAGGCTGTGGAGAAAAAGGAACCCTCATACACTGCTGGTGGGAATGTAAACTGGTACAACCACTATGGAAGGCAGTAAGGAGGTTCCTCGGAAAATTGAGATTGAAGCTATCCTATGACCTGGCAATCCCCCTTCCGGGTATCTACGCAAAAAGCTTGATACCTTAGTCCATAAAGACATATGTACCCCTATGTACATTGCAGGGCTGCTCAGAGTGGCCAAGTCATGGAAACAACCAAAGTGCCCTTTGAAAGGTGACTGGATAAAGAAGCTGCGGTACATGTATACAATGGAATATTACTCAGCTATAAGAAAAGATGAAATACTGCCATTTGCAGCAACATGGATGGAACTTGAGGTCAGCATGCTAAGCAAAATAAGCCAGACAGAAAAAGCTAGAAACCACATCACTTCACTCATATGTGGAATATAAAACTGAAAGCAAAAAGAAACAAAACCTCATGGGCATAGTCAATAGTTTAGTGGTTGCCTAAGGGTAAGGGGGAGAGGGTGGGAGAGGAGGGAAGGGGAGCTAAGTATATGGTGATGGAGAGAAAGCGGACTCTGGGTGGTGAACACATATTTGTAACACATAGATGAAGTACTGTAGAGTTGTATATCTGGAACCTATTTAATTTTTACTAACCCATGTCACCCCAATAAATTTAACAATAAAAAAAAGAAAATTTAAAATTACATGTGGTGTTCATATTCTATTTCTATTGGACAATGCTGTATTAGATGTGCGTTTCAAAAGAAGGAAGAAAGTTACTACTTGAGATTGTCCCTTGATTTTAGAATTATGGGTGATTTTAGTTTTGTTCTTCAAACTCCTCTGCATTCTGTTTTCTCAATGAGCATATATTCCTAGTGTTTCCCTTCTTTTGGGGAGCCTTCTCCAACCACCCAGACTGGTATTTGATGCATGCATGGCTTTCTACACTTTTTTTTTCCACAGCATTTAGAGTTCAAATGTTTATGTTGTCTGACCATTTGATTCACATCAGCCTGCTCAGCAGACCAAATGTCCACGAATCTTGGATCCATATCTTTTTTGCTCACTTTTGTATCCCCAGCACTTAGCTCAATACATAGTATATAGTAAGTATTTAATAAATACTGGCTGAATTAATGAATGATTAAAGAAAAAAGTTAATATTGAAAACCAGAAAAGTCCAAGTCATCACATAAGAAAAATATTTGCAGGGGCTGCTGGGATGGTGGGTTAAGTGCTCATTTGCAGCCCCGGGGTCCGAGAATCAAATCCTGGCCTCAGCCAGTGCGGATCCATATGCTGAACTGGGGTATGACCCCAGTTTGGCTCTCGCTGGGGCAAGCTTTCTATGTGGGAGGCCGCGGCTCAGCCCTCAGCTTGGGGGAGGTATGCCTCCCATGTGGGAAGCCCCCACCCCAATTCCCTCCCTGTGCAGCCCCCGCCCACCTGTGTGGAATGAAACTGTAAAAAACTGATAATGTACAACTATGGAGACTAGTCTGGACCCTCCCCCTTCTCTCTGTCTCTCTTTGTCTCTTTCTGTCAAAAACAATAAAAAATAAATCTTAAAAAAAAAAGGAAGAAAGAAAAATATTCACAAACTTTGGTAAAGATATGGTCAGAAGAAATGTTGGCATTGTTATGACCACAAGATGTCTTGTGGTCACAGCACCTCTGTAGTTTATAAAGAAAAAGAAACAGGTAAAATTAATTGTAATTATATATTTTATTTCACCCAATATATCTAAACTATTATCATTTCAAGAAGTACTCACTATGAAATGTATTACGAGATGTTTGACGTTCTTTGTACTGTGTCTTAGAAATCTGGTGTGTATTTGATGCTTATGGCATATCTCATTTTGCACTAGCCAAATTCCAAGTACTCAGTAGCCACAGGGGACGGCCAGATGAACAGAGCTTGGGTTCCTAAATGACCATGTGGAAGATTGCGTAACCATGTAAAAACCATACACAAGAATAAATCTTAATTGTGTTAAATCATTGAGAACTTTGGGTTTCCTTATTATAGCAGTTAGCGTGACTTTAGGTAAAATTAGCTCCTACTCTGTTTTTTTCACAGGGCTATCAATCTGTTCCAATGCCACTTATAGAATAATTGGTCTTTTTCACCAACAATTTGAGAATTACCTTTCTCATGTTCTATATATCCATATGCTTTTGGATTTATTCCTGGCCCAGATTTATATATTGATCTGCTATTTATTGATCAATAAGTATTGATCTATTTATTCACCAGTGTCACACTGTTTTAACTGTTACAGCTTTCTCATCCTCTGTCAACTTGGACTGAAGATTCCTGTTCCCTGGTACACATATCATGTATAATCCCTGGGATTTGTCATTGATGGGATAGTCACTCCCTGATTAAGTTCTGTTATTTGGCACAGCTGATTTTAAGCAAAGGGCGATTACCCTCAGTGAACCAGACCTAATCAGGTGAGATCTTCAGTAGCACTTGGGTCTTTCTGGAAACAAATTCTAAACACGAAAGGGAATCAATATGAGGGGAGATTCCCCATTGCTAGCTCTGAAGATGGTGGGAACTGTGTGACCAGGGAGATGAGAAGCTTCTAGGAGCTAAGAATTTCTGGCTGAGATCCAGCAAAAAAAAAAAAAAAAAAAAAAAAATGGAGTCCACAATTCTACACCCACATGTAAATTCAGCCAACAATCTGAATGAAACTGGAAGCAGATTCTTCCGCAGCCCATCCTCCAGGAGGGAGTGTAGCATCGCCAGACTCCAAGCCGACTCCTGTCATGATGTGCCTGGACTTGTGATCCATAGAACTGTGACCTAATGTGTAGCTGTTGTTTTAAGCCACTAAATTTGTGGTAACTTTTTATATAGCAATAAAGAGCTAATATACCCTCTTAATCTTTTTTTTATTTTTTCAGATTTTTTTCTGGTTAGTAATTATTTGTTCAGATGAACTATATACAACTAATCAGATGATCAATTCTAAAAGAATAATTCTGGGGAAAGCTGGGATGGCTCAGCGGGTTAAGGGCTCGCTTTGAAGCCCCGGGGACCAAGGATCGAATCCCGGCCCCGGCCCAGGCGGACCCACATGCTGAACTGGGGTGTGCCCCCAGTTCAGTTCTTGCCGGGGCCTATGTGGGAGGCTCCCGGCCCAGTTCCTGCCTTGTGCAGCCCTGTGCCCACCTGTGGAGTGAAACTATATGGAAAACTAATGTCAACTATGGAGACTGCTCTGGGCCCTCCCCCTTCTCTCTGTCTCTCTCTGTCTCTGTTTCTCTCTGTCAAAAATCAATAAAATAAATCTTTAAAAAGAAAAAAAAATGTTCTGATAGTGTTTTTATATCATTGTTTTATATTTATAAATTAATTTAAGTGGAATTGACATGTTTACAATGCTTAATATTTCTATCCAAGAACATAATATGTCTTTCATTTCTTTAAGTCTTCATTTGTATTTGAACATTTTTTCTAGCCTTTGCACATTTCCTTTAAAATCTGTTCTAGACAATTTATTTCTTTGTGTTCCTATTGTACATGAGGTCTTTCCATCACATTTCTAGCTGGTTATTGTTTCAACATAATTAGATTATTAATTTTACAATGTTATCTCTGTACTGAGCTTCCTAAATAAATTTTCTTATTACTTATAATAGATTTTAGTTGAATCTCTTGAATTTTTATCATCAAAGAATAGTAATTTTACCTCCTTTCAAGTTTTTAAACCTCTAATTTTTCTCTTGCTTAATTAGGTTGGTTACTCTTTCTAACACATTTTGGGATAATAATGTTAATACATATTTTTATCTATTTCCTGACTTTAATAGCATTGTTTCTTTTATGCTGGATTTTATATCAACATTTATAGCTGAATTTGAGCTATAATTTTACTTTTTTGTTTTTTTCTATTTTATTTTATTTTTTATTGTTCAATTTATTGGGATGGCATTGGTTAGTAAAAATCATATAGGTTCCAGGCATACAATTCTATAGTACATTGTCTATGTGTTACATTATGTGTTCACCACCCAGAGTCAGTTTTCTATTCACACCATATATTTGTCTCTCCCTTAATTTTACTTTTTTCTTTTTTGGTGCCATTTTTGTTGAGTTTTAATCTCAATGTTACACTGGTTTCATAAAAAGAATTTTAACCTTTTGTTCTTTTTCTTCATTCTAAAACAGTTTAAACAGCATTGAAGTTACAGGTTCCTTAAAAGTTTTATAGAATTTTACTGAGAAACTACATAGGCCTGTTGTTACTTGAGGGTTAGCTCATTAATAACATTTTCTAATTACTTTATGTTAATTGGTCTGTTTAGATTTTCATTCTGTTCTGACCAATTCTGGAAATTTGTATTTCCTAGGAAAACATGTATTTAACCATCTATTTGCATAGAATCAAGCTACGCAGCCATTAATGATTTAATTTCACTTTTTTCCCAAATGTGTGGCCTTATGATGTCAAGATGGCTCCTGACATTACATCTATGTTCAAGGAAGGCAGAAAAGAGAGGAAAGCAAAAACTATACTCAAAACTCCACAGTAGATTTCTTTTCATATCTCACTAGGAATGGCTATGTGACATGTCTCTGTGCAAGGGACACAGAGAAAGTGAATATTTACAATTTGTTAGCCTCTATAGTAGAAGCAGCAAGTAAGAAGGAGTTCAGCAGTAACTCATGTGATCTATCGCAGTCTACCACACACCAGAGTGGGTTAGAGACTCAAATCTGTTCTCCATCATCGTCATCATACCACGCTATAATTATCTACTTAGTAACTTCTCTCCCCAATAGACTGTAAGCTCTTGGGGACATAAACTGCAGCTTAGTCATTTTAGTATCCCCAGCACCTAACATAGCATCACAACACTTTGCAGAACCTCAGCAAAATATTGTTCCATATTGAACTGAACAATGCCCTTCCAACAGAAGGGCTCTCTTAGATTACAGGCTATCCAGCTTCATTTAATATTTGTTCCCAACCTGAATATATATAAATTAGACCCCACTGAACCATTCTGAGTACCCCATTTATAAACCTTCTTCAATACAGATACTGCTTTTTTTATTTTGGAAATACAAGTTATTGAATAATAATGTATATACAATAAAGTAAACAAAATTTGAGTGTACAGTTCAGTAAACTTTTACATATGGTATATACTCATGTAGCCAGCATCTAGAACAAGATGTAGAACATTTTCAGCACACCAAGCTTTTTCACACCCCTACCCCAATCAATACCATCTGTAAACATAACTACTCTGACTTAGGTTACTTACCTCTTTTCTGATGGGCAATTTAAGCCTTTGTACCCCTGTTTTTTTTATGAGTTGTCCATGATCTTCTTTTGGACTCATATGCAATCTTTATATGGTCTAGATACAAGTGCTTACATAGCATATTTGACTATACATAGCTAATATCTTCTCCCATTCATTAAATAGCTTCTTTTAATAAATAAAATATTATCTTTAATTAAGTTTAATTTTCAGTATCTGGAGTTGAATTTTGGAGGGGGACCCAAGTATATGGTGATGGAAAGAAAACTAACTCTGGGTGGTGAACACATAACGCAACCCATACACAAGGTACTATAGAATTATACACCTGGAACCTATAATTTTTACCAACCAATTTCACCCCAATAAATTTAACAGTAAACAATGGAATATTACTCAATGCTAAGAAAAGATGAAATACTGCCAGTCACAACATGGATGGACCTTAAGATCATCATATTAAGCGAGCTAAGTCAGACTAAAAAATCAAGGACCATATGACTTCACTTATATGTGTAATATAAAACTAAAAGTAACAAATAAACAAACTCATGGACACAGTCAATATTTTAGTGGTTACCTGAGGATAAGGGGGAGTTGGGTCAGGGAGGAAAGAAGGAGGATTAAATACATGGCGATGGAAAAATAACTTATTCTGTTGTTCTGGGTGGTGAGCACAAAATGCAATACATTGACAATGTAATGTAGAATTGTACACCTGAAATCTATGTAATTTTGCTAACCAATGTCAAACTAAGAAAAGTAACGATTTAAAAAAATTTTAACACTAGGGGATGCCAGGGTGGCTCAGCGGGTTGAGCATCCATCTTGAAGCCCTGGGGTTCAAGGATCAAATTCCAGCCCCAGCCCAAGCAGACCCATATGCTGAACTGGGGTGTGCCCCCAGTTCGGTACTCCCATGTGGGAGGCCCCTGGTTTGCCCCTGGCTCGCAGGGACATGCCTCCCAAGTGGGAGGCCCTCAGCTTGGTTCCTGCCCTGTGCAGCCCTGCGCCCACCTGTGCAATGAAACTATGTAGAAAACTGATGATGTGCAACTATGGAGACTGTTCTGGGCCCTCCCCTTTCTCTCTGTCTCTCTGTTTCTCTCTCTCTCTCTCTCTCTCTCTCTCTCTCTGTCAAAAACAATAAAAATTTAATTCAATTTAAAAAGATAATTAGTGTGTTTCTGGACTGTTTTAAGAAATTAGTGGCTACCCCAAGGCCATGAAGATAGTCCAGATTATCTACTAGAAGCTTTAATATTTATCTTTCACATATAATCCATCTGAAATTGATTTTTGCATGTAGTGTGAAGTAGCAATCAAGGTTCACTTCTTCTCAAATGTATAGTCAACTGATCTAAGACATTGTTTATAGAAAAAACTGTCTTTCCCCACTGCATTGCAGAGACACCTTCATCAAAAATCAAATGACTATATTTCTGGGTCTGGACTCTTTATTTTGTTACATTGGTCTATTTTGTATACTTGAGACAATACCATTCTGTTTTAATTACTGTAGCTTTAAAATAAGTCTTCCTATTTGGTAGCGTGAAGAAAATGTTTTTTCCCCCCACAAAGTAGATATGTATGAATTAGAGAGAGCAAAGAACATGATAGACAGTGTCTGCTTTCCTACTAGCCTTGGAAATCTGTTTTCTCTTTGAGAGAAGTCAAATAATCTCTTGAATAAAAAAAAAAAAAATTTAACAAAAATGTTTTCCCTTCTTCAAGATAATCTTTGCTACTCTTGGCCTTTTACTGTTCCATAAAAAATTTAAAATTAGCTTTTAAATTTTCACAAAAATATGAGCTTTTGATTGAAATTGTATTTCATTCTCTCAGAGAGCCCATCCCCTCCCTCCCTGGCTGCTTGACATTTCTCTGTGCTGTCTGTCAAACAGCTGAATTTTCAAGGATAGCTTTTATGATTGTTTTTGACAGAACAGTCTGATGGGAGACATTCCCTTGTAGCCAGAAGCAGAAACCCTATGCAACCTTCCTAACACAATTATATATATATTTATTATTATTATTATTATTATTATTTAAGTTTCATTATAAGAAATATGTATGGCAAACATTTGCTCTGCATACAGTCTATATAAAGTTAAAATCTTACTTTATGAAGCAGGATATTTTCTACTGCTGTTGAGAAAAGACATGATGCAAATTGGGTTAAACAAAAGAAATCCTATTGGCTCACATAACTGAAAATTTCAAGACAGAGGTCATTGTATATAAAATTTCAACTGTATTTTTATCAGGATTCAATTTTATCTTCCTCTCTCTGCTCTACTTCATGTTGAATGTTGAAGCCATTCTTAAACAAGCTTATGATAAGATGAGCCTATTTAAGCAACTCCCAGGACTACTGTATATATACCCTTCAGGTTCATACCCAGCAGAAATGAATGTCTTTGTCCCAGAATACCTGGGAAAATCTCATTGGTTCTAATTGGGTTGCTGCCCATTACTAAACCAATCACTTTGCCTAGAGAAATTTGATGGCGTGATTAGCTTAGGCCTAGACCAGATTTCTGATTCCTAGGCTAAGGGTAGACTCAGCTCCTCTAGAAATCCGTTAATTGAAAATGGGCATAGTGGTAGTTCCCAAGCAGGGGTTAGGATGTAGTTATCAGGAGAAAAGTGAGCAAAAATTGGACAATAAAAGAAAAAATGTCCACTTCCCTGATTAAATCCAGTCTCGAATCCATATCAGCCAAGTTACTTGGAAGATCACTGTCTTCTTGCTCTGGTCCTCCAAGTATATTTTAATGATCCTCTTCTGGGACAGTGAGCTCACTCCCTTCATACTGCCACGTGCCATACCCATGCTCTGCAGGACACACGTGCAGCTCTTCCATCCTAGCATGTCCCTATGCACATGTTCTCTTTCTCCTGTTATTCTGAAGTCTTAGCAAGGGTTGGAGTAGCAGGGGGATGAGATGAATTTTATTTCCTCATTGTCACCATTTTCCTTTTTTCTCACTCTCTCTTCAATAGGACAAGAGCCAGATGATCAGACTTAGCTTCCTGACTCTACTGTTCACTACTGTGATTCTCAAAATGTCACTCACCACTCTAAGTCTCAATTCCTGCAACTGTCAATGGGGCTTCTTATGCCCACTTTACCACCTTCCAGGCAATATTTTTTAAAAAAGAATTGTATAAGAGAGAGTGGTAAGAGGGTGACAGGTCTGGAGGTTGCATCTTTCTGAATGGCTGTTGAGGTTCCTGGTGATGCTTCTTTCTGCTAGAGAAATCTTAAAATGAGGGGTGGTTTTTTTTTGTTGTTGTTGTTATACAGGCATTTCCATGGTTGTGAGTTTTAAATAAAATATTTTGAAAATGTTTATAGACTCTGAAGCTCTCAAGAGATACTGAATTGTATTTTGAGCCCCAGACAGATCGTTTGACAAGCTCTTATTCTACCCCAAGTGTTATGTGTGTATAACACTTGTCAAGGGTTTCCAGCCTAGGGAACAAAACACCAAAGTTCCAGTGAACTCCTCTGGTCTAATCCTCTTAAGAGTTATTGAAGTCTCTTTGAATTGATCCAGAGGTAGTCAAGTACCTTCTTAAAACAGAAGGCTTTTTCAAATTTTTTACTATTCCTAGTTTTAACAAACCTACTCGAGTGTTCCTGGCCACATAGCACTATTGCTCATATAAAACTTGGAGTCAGAGGTCTTGCGCAGGTCACAGTGCCAGGAAGTGGCTTGAAAAGGATTTTGGTAGAATTCACCCTCACTCTACGTGGACAAGGGATGCCAAGACTGTACAATCAGGGTGGGTACAGGCTGTAAAGCATATGAAAAACACAGATTTTTATTGCATCCTGAAGAAAGAAGAGGACAGTGTTTGAATAAGGACTGCATGAACAAGGAGTGGCAGGTCTAGAAACAGAATCAAGAAGTTCGGCTCTTAGATTGGTGCAGGTGCATAACCCAGGATTAAATTCAAAAGACCAGATGCCTTAACGATCTTTGCACATGCAAAGCCTAGCACAGTGCCTAACTTAGTGTATGTTCAGTTGGGCCAATGGTCAGGGTAAAAAGGTATAGATAAAGAGATGCTCTGAATAGTAGACAAATAAAATTTGTGAGTCGTTGAATGTGTAAGATAAAGGGTAAGAAAGAGTAGACTATGGCTTTGGGTCTGGGGAACTAGAAGACACAGGGACATTTGGGTTGGATGATTAGGAGTTCAATGTAAGGCTTTAGTTTAAAGTGATCATAGGTCAGCTATGGATACCCTATCAGTGACTTTATAGTGTGATGTGTTTTTTTAATGAAAAATGTATATGAAATTCTAACAGGTTTTGACTATAAAATGTAAGCCAGTAGAATGTTCCTTATAGAAATGTTCTTTTAGACATCGAGCACAGACCACTAGACACCTTTCTCTCTTCTTCCTGACTAATGAAACTCTAATTTTGTCCTAAGCAGCCATGAGCCAGGTTCAATATTTCCATATCCCAGTCTCCTTTGCCAGATAACCATAGAACTCAATCTAGCCAACGAGACAAGTGGAAGCTGTTGGAGGGGACCCAACTAACTGGCATGCACATTTTGTTCTTGGCCCTTCTACTTTTCCACTTGCAATGTGGACCTGATGGCTAGAGTCCCAACAACCATCTGATGATCATGAAGATGGAAATCACATGCTAAGGATGGCAGATGGAAGGGACCTGGCCCTTCACGGCATTGTGAAGCCACCACACCAAGCCTTGGATGCCATCCTAAGATTTTCTGTTTAACACGAGAAATAAAGCCTCTAATTTATTTATGTCTCTTTTTAGGTTTTGTTACAGACAAATGTGATCCCTTGTTGCTACCCCATTGTTTTTAAAACTGTAAAAGAACTTCTATTACAGAGTTTTAGAGTTTTGCAAAAGAAATAAGAATAAGGCGTTAGTCCCTGATTCAAAATAATAAGCATTAACCCTTAAACTTGTCTATCACTAAAGCCTGAAGCCTTTGGGAGCTCTGTGAGATTAGTCACTAACAGTCCCTGGCCTGCTTGAACTTTTCTCTAACAGTGTGAGAGAACAGCGTGACTGTCAGTTTGAACCTAAAACCACCTACATGAACTTTTAGTGCCAAACAATCTAATAAATTCAGAGGACATTCCAGGTTCTTGTTGTGGTGGCATTCTGTGAAAACAAACTCATCTTAGTAATCACAGTTGTTGAGGTGAAGGAAGAAAGCACTAGGCACCCATGTCTCCAGCAGGTTCGTATAACATCCATCTCAGAAAATGGGTTCTTCAACACTGGCTCTACCTCATGCCCAGCTCCAGCTAGCCACTAACCACCCTACTGGCTGGTCCTAAGGCCATTTTCCAGAAGACAGTCTCTGATTGGTTCAGCTCAATTTGTAGATGGGTTCTTCCCACCCCCTGTCAAGGTGGGTAGGACCTTTTGATGCAAGCCTGGTTAATGAACACCCCTGTGGGTTTGGCCAAGGATAGTAACAATTTTTAGAGCAAGGGAGGCTGAGCTTTGGCAGGAGTCCTGCAGAAACCCAACTGTGGGTGATGGAGGACATACAGCACAGGTGTATATGCCACAGATATTTTCCAACCAAAATGCAAATACAGCATTCAGGAAAGTCCCTCTGCCTGGAGCCTATCTGGTTTCATCACTGAAGCTTGGGCGTCATTTCTGTGGTGTTCTAAGCCTAAGAAGAGAGCTTCACTTTGCCAATAGCTTTTACTGATAATAGAGTTCATTATACAGGCACCTAATTTTTTTCTGTTTGAAAGAGAAATCTCTTTTTTCCAGATTAGTTCAACTAATCTATTAGGTAACCCCACACTCACCCCCCAAACCCCCAAAAGAAAACTCTAAAAGGAGAAAATCCTTAACACTTAACTCTACAGCTCCTTAAAGGCGGGGGGCGGGGGGAGGGGGGGAGTGCCCAAATAAATGCAAGCTCACAAAGCTTCAGATAACTTGATTTACTTGAAACAGACTCACACTCAAATATGTGTTCTAGCAGGAGCTGCCTTTGAATTTCTTCCCCACCCTGAAATCTTTGGTATTTCAGTGTCCTCGGTTGTAAAATGGAAATACAACACACTCAAAAGTTTTGGAAAAGCAACATCATTATCTGTAGGCTTATTTAGGCGAATGGCAGAGGCTAGAGACAGACTTGAAAGCTAGTGAGGATTGTAGGCAGACACTTCCGCCCCTACCCGGGAATGGTGGACAGTGTGTGTTCTTGAAAGCCGGGTCCAGAAGCCTCTTCTGCTCCTCTAACAGTGCAATCTTACCTTTACAGAGCGTTTCGAGTTTGCATTCTACACATTCTCTCATTTTCTAGATTGCTGGTGTCAGTCAAGTGACCTCCCTTAGCTCTAACCCCATCCAATACAGGAACCCTGGCCAGCCTTAGCCAGCAGGTCAGGTTGCTATGCATCTGATGAGAAGGAGCTCACCATCTCAGCTTGCCTCGTTCCCCATTTTTACAACTGAACTCTGTGTCTCTTAGTTTCTATTCACTGCCCAACCTCTGGCTCTATAGCTGTCCACATAGATCATGCATTTTCTCATTCTCCTAACCATTTATTATTTTTTTTAAGATTTATTTTATTGTTTTTGACAGAGACAGAAAGAAACAGACAGAGAGAAGCAGAGAGAAGGGGGGAGGGCCCAGAGCAGTCTCCATAGTTGAACTTCATCAGTTTTCCACATGGTTTTGCTCCACACAGGTGGGCGGGGCTGCACAGGGCGGGAACTGGGCTGGGGGGCTCCTGCATGGGAGGCACGCCCCCTCAAGCCAGGGGCCCAACCGGGGAACAAGAACTGAGCTGGGGGCCTCCCGCCGGGGAAGCACACCGCGGTTCAGCAATGGGTCCGCAGGGGCCAGAGCTGGGCTGCGATTCTTGGACCCCAGGACTGCAAAGCGAGCGCTTAACCCGCTGAGCCATCCCGGCTTTCCCCTAACCATTTAATTATGTGAAGATAACCATCATGTCATTGCACTGAGTAATCGTCTTACAAGCCTGACATAAGTGATTTCCCCACCACTTACCTGGCTC
This sequence comes from Craseonycteris thonglongyai, assembly GCA_004027555.1. Lineage (NCBI taxonomy): Eukaryota > Metazoa > Chordata > Mammalia > Chiroptera > Craseonycteridae > Craseonycteris > Craseonycteris thonglongyai. The sequence continues at coordinate 3,006 of PVKE010027766.1, read as the reverse complement.
CAGTTTGTCAATGACCCTCTTAAAGAGCATTCTAATGGGACCCTGTGTTCACATGGTCATGCATGCAATCTCAAGGTGAATACTTCTAGACCCTTAACCTCTGTTGGTAGAGCCCACAGTTGCAGTAACTTCTTTGTCAACCCCCAGTCATATTGAGCCTCAAGGTAACTCAAATTCATAAATCTCCAGTCCAAACATGTGTCCTTAGCTTTACTAAATCCTTTATAAGAGTAAGAAAGACATAGATGAGTAACATTTGCTGCCACGGTACAATTATTGTTAAACCCAAGAACCATTCTGTTTATTTACCTTACAGATTTTATCCCAATATGTAGCCAGTCTCAAGATCTTCTAGAAACCTGATCTATCATTTGTCATTAGCTACACTCTTCAGCTTTGTGGCATTCACAGACTTGATGGTCCTGTTTTTTATTTCTTTATTCCAGTCAATGACACATTGCAATAAAAGCTGGCTATACAGACAAAGGAGTGAGCAGATATAGTCAAGTCTGTCTTATGCAGGATTATTTCTAGGTCACACAATCAACCTATGTTATGGACTACGGAGCTGGCATTGGAACTCCAGTCTTCTGAGGCCCAGGGTGGAGATTTTCCCAAGTGCCATGAGGTTGCTGCATGGGATACTTGCTTCCCCCCAGACCCTGCTATACCTGAATGGATGCTTATTATCCACTGAGCAGGTAGGGTCTCCACATAGTTTTCAGGGTGAAAAACTGTGTTTATTACCTTGTGTTGGCTGACACAGAGAGAGGGCTATGCTTAATAACAAAGTTGCTTTCTGCTCACTTTCACTTCTCTAGACTTCAAGGGTCTCTGACCAAACCCATCTAGATCCTTCCCCTCCACGGGCCTCCCTCTACCTGGCCAGCTCACCACAATGGGACAGACATGATCCAGCCTAGGTTATAAGAGACTTGGACCCTAATGCCTATTCCACCATGTTTAATTGTTTCACATTGCTTGACAAGCCATTTAATTTCCCTGAACCTCAATTTTCTCACCTAAAATAGGGAACCACACTACTCTACCTTACAGGGTTGATTTTATTAGCATCAAAGGAGAAAATGAACATAAAACATTTTTGAAAACTTTCCAATCTTTGTGAAGCATATTGTTATTTTCAAATGAGTACAGAGAACGCCAAATGCATCAGCACCACTTAATATTTCTTTTTAAAGCTGTTCATTGTATCCTAACATGTGTATTCATTTCCTTTCTCTCTCTCTCTCTCTCTCTCTCTCTCTCTCTCTCTCTCTCTCTCTCTCTCTCTCTCTCTCTCTTAAAGTTCCAACAAAAAATAAATATTAAGAGTGTTTACAGGGAGAGGACTGAATACAAATTAATTATGCAATGTTCTTTAGTTACTTTGACAGGGAAATGATCACCTATTAAAATACCCCAGTCAGAGCTGGCACGTACTCTGCTGATAACCCCAGCAGGCGACGACCTTGGCACCATTACAAGGGCAATATTTTCAAATGGATGAACTATTTCTGAACAAAGTGTCCAGTGTGCTAGGAATAAACAGGCTTTTCACCAACCAAGCCTGTGTGTTTTCTGCGTGCAACAACCTTTCCAGAGACAGTGTCAGAGAAGGGGGAGGGCCAGGAAGTAGCACTTCCTAGCAACCTTCCCGGTCTTGCTCATCTCTCCTTAAGAATCCTGTGCTAGAACAGGCCTATAAATATCCATTCTTTCTTCTGAAGTTTTCATGATTTCTTGTCCGCACTTTTTCAGAAGTAGAACCTAGTCAGACCTGAGGGTGCTCTGGGTAGGAGATCAGGTGGGGAAATCAGCCTGCTCTCACAGGGGAAAATGGAGTCCTAGAGCATCACGAATGAGAGTCTGTGCTGGAGACTTGTGTACAATGTCACCAAGTGTTTGTAAGGCCAACTCTACGAGAAGGTGGACTAGTCTCCTAGGACAGTCCAAAACAGGGTACACAAGAGGCTTTGAAGGCAAGATCCTTGAGAGAAATTGCTTGGGAGAGCAAGAAAGACCTGGATTCACCAGAAATGAAGCACACGTGAAAAATTCAGCTGGGAAGACTAGATTCCTCACGTAGGCCAATGAGACACAGGTGCCCCATTTAGCTATTCCCTCATTTAGTCCACAAATGTTTGCGGAGCACTTAATGCCTAACATTGTTCTATGTTCTGCAGACATAGGATAAACATGACAAAGTCCTTGCCCTCCTTATATTCTGGTGGAAATAAGCAAACAAACATATATATATATATATATATATATATATATATATATATAGTATGTATGTGTGTGTGTGTGCGCCCAGTGGTAGAAGTAGACAAACAATAAACAAATTTCATGTATATAGTGTGTGTGTGCCCAGTGGTGACAGGTGCTAAGAGGCAGAGGAAGTGTAATGCAGGGGGGTATAAGTTTAAATCAGGGAAGGCCACACTTTCAAGAAAAATTTGATCAGAGGTCTGGAGAAGTTAGATAGGAAGCCACAACTATGTGGGCAAGTGTTCTAGGCATAAGCATGCTTGAAAGTGCAAAGAAGACAGTGTTGCAGGAATGGAGCAAGCCAAGGAGAAAATCAGAAGAAATGGGGAACCAGCTCACATAGGGCCTAAGAGCCATTTTAAGGACTTTGGTTTTAATTCAGAGTGATCTGGGAAAATATTGTGTGTTAGTGGGGGTGGGGATTATGGTGGAATGGGGGAGGAAACAGGATGTTTGGAAGAGAAAAGCCAGATAATCTGATTTACGTCTATAAAGATCTGGCTGTTCTATTGAGAATAGAATGTAGGCAGGAAAGAATGAGAGCAGGAAAAATATTAGGAGAATAGTGCAACCATCTAAGCAAGAGATTATGGTGTTGGCTTGGACCACGACAGTAGCAGTATAAGGGTGAGATGAGACTCTGGATGTGGCAGTAAGACCTATAGGAATTGATAAGAATTGGATGTGGGAAGTAAAACAGTCAAGGATTAGTCCAGGTTTTCAGCTTCAGCAATTGGA
>PVKE010027765.1:0-21385 GCA_004027555.1 Craseonycteris thonglongyai | reverse complement strand
AGGATAGGGGGGAGGAGCGGGGGGACAGTTGTGGGGGGAGGTGGGAGTGGGCACTAGATATAAGGTGATGGAAGGGGAACTGATACTGAGTGATGGGCACATAATACGATGCATGAATGATGTGAGGTGGACTTGTACATCTGTAAACTGTCTAATTGTTACCAACCAATGTAACCTCATCAAATTTAACAATAAATTATAAAAAAAAAAAAAAAAAAGAAACTTCCATTCTGATAGGAAGAGATAGACAACAAATACAATAACTTAAATTCTAGTAAGTGTATGAAAAATAAACTTAAAAATATGATAATACCTAGAACAGTGGTTATTTTAAATATAGTGTCAAGAAAGATCTCCCTGCAAAGGTAGCATTTAGACGTAAGATGAGATTAATGAGAAGGAGCCCGCCATTGAAGATCAGAGGGAAGAACATTCTAGGCATAGAGAACTACCCCTGCAAAGGATTCCGATCAGAACTAGATCCTGTTTGATGGGCAGAAAGAAGTGTGGATGAAGGATTAAAAAAATCAGCAGGAGGGCTGCCAGTTTTTTTCTCAAAAATCATTTCTGGAAAAACTATAGGAGCATCAGGGGTATGGATCAAAGGACTTAGCTTTCACAATCACTGCTATCCCCACTTCACCAGCAAAATCATCAGCGGCATACCAGCCCACAGGTGTTAGCATGGTGATGACAGCACAGATCTGAAGCCCAGCTGGGAGGTGGAGAGAACAGGTGCAAGCATTTACGAGTCCACCTCCTCCTCCTTCAAACCCCAAGGGCTGGTGGGTCACAGCCTACACAGAGTACCTCTTCCTACTGCTGACAGCTTCTGAGGCCTTTACCAGATGAGTTCGTGACCTGGAGGCGTGTGCAACACTGGTTCCAGAACCTTCAGCTCTGGGCCTTCTCCCTTTTCCTATCCTTGCACTCACCAGGAGAAGAGGCTAAAGCTTGGCCTTAAATATTATTAAACCTTACTTTAGCAAAAAACAAACAAACAAAACTATTATGAAGTCTTACAGTAAAAATATCTGTTATCTGAGGAGTAAAACAACATAAAAACTATGGTAATGTGAATAATATTCAGTATCAAATGAAGCAGAATTATTGGAATGAATAGGAAAATAATTTATTGTGAGTATAACTATGCTTTAGAGAGATATAAGAAGACAGCTGTAATATAAAGCAAGAAAAAGAAGCTGTGAAGCAAGAAAAAGTGGAAGCTTTAGCTATGAAAAATATTTAAATGGAAATAAACAAACCAATAGGAAAAATAAAAGTAGGATAGGTACACACACATAAAAAATTTGCGAAACAGAAAATCACTTTAGGAAAATCTCATAGAAGGTATAAAGAAAAACTAATTTAAAATAAAAAAGAAAATCTAAAACACATAAAGAATAAAATTAGAGATTTCAAAAGGGAAGTAAACATATGAGGGCTGTCCAGAAAAAATCCAGCCATTTGTCAATGTAATGAGAACAGTAACATGGCTGGATACTTTCTGGACAGCCCTCGTATACAGAAAGAATGTGAAGAAATAGGAAGCATATCTAGAATTAATGTAAAGTGAAAGAACAAGTAAAAGAGAAAACAAGCCACAGTAATGCAGCACATTAGGGGAGAAAACAAAGATATTAACAATAAACAGATATTAGCAATAGTGATCACTATAAATCTAGATGTGTTGTTCAGGGTAAAAATAATAAAAAGACATTACATTTGTATCATCATCAAAAAAAAGCTAGAAGGAAGAAATTATTTTAAAAATATTTTTTTAGGGAAAGCCGGGATGGCTCAGTAGGTTAAGCACTCTCTTTGAAGCCCCAGGGACCTAGGATCAATTCCCGGCCCCGGCCCATGCAGACCCACATGCTGAGCTGGGGTGTGCCCCCAGTTCAGTTCTTGCCGGGGCCTATGTGGGAGGCTCCCGGCCCAGTTCCTGCCCTGTGCAGCTCCGTGCCCACCTGTGGAGTGAAACTATACAGAAAACTAATGTCAACTATGGAGACTGCTCTGGGCCCTCTCCCTTCTATCTGTATCTCTCTGTCTCTGTTTCTTTCTGTCAAAAATCAATAAAATAAATCTTTAAAAAAATATATAGTTTTTAAACTGCAAATACGAAAAATTAGAAAAATTAATTCCTACTATAATAGAAATAACAAAAAATATAAATGCACTAAACCCACAAATTAAAAGACAATTTAGGGAGGTGGGGGAGGCGGGCGGGGACATCAAATATATGGTGATAGAAGGAGAACTGACCCTGGGTGGTGAGCACACAATGCAAATAAAGATGAAAAATAAAATAAAATAAAAGACAATCTATGATTGGGTTTAAAAAAAATAGTATCAAACCGGAGAAAAGTCATTGAAATATTTAAACAATAGAATAAGAAAAGATATACATGGTAAAAATGAATAAGAAAAGAGCAGAGGCAGCAACATTAATACTTAAAGTAGAGAATTCAGCCCCAAATACATCATAAGTGGCAAAGAGGAACATGATAGAAGTAAAAAGAAGATGGTAACAAGAAGGTACAATAATCATAAGCATACATTCACCTAATACAGGCTCTAAGTAGTCCACAACCAACAGAATGTGATAAATAAATCAATAATTGGAGTTAGAGATTTTAGCATACAGTTCTCAAAAACTAATATATCAAAAGAAAAATATGAAGATGCTTAAGCCATTAGTTTTTATAAAAACTACATCTAAGAAACAGTCAATATTTTTCCAAAACATGTGAACCATTTATAACAGTGGGATATTTGTTAGGCCACAAGGAAGTCTTAGGAAATCCCAAAGGATCCATAGCCTATATTCTATGTTTTCTGACCAAAATTCAATAAAATTAGAAGTTAATTTAAAATAGAAAAAGTACCACATATTTGAAAATCAGATTTTCTATTACTAAATAACTTTGGGAGGGAGGAAAACTAAGAAATGTTTGATAAAGAATGACAAATGGAAGCACTTCAAGTACAAATCCTGAGATAGATGATCATTAATATAATATATTCAAATACCCTTGTCACAAAATTTAAAAAGTTAAAATTTAAATAAATTTAAATTCAATACATTGTAAAATGACCAACAGAGCAAACCTAATGAAACAGGAATGCATGACATAGATAGCAAGCACAATAGCGGTTAACAAAAAGCTGATATGACAGATTTCTAGTACGACATAAAGATAGAGAAGATGAAAGTAAAAAATTACTTGCAATATTAATCGGAAATAACTGTATAAACATTGAGAAATAGATAAAATGAAAGCATAAATATAAATTCAATAATTTTTAGTAAATTTATGAAGTTGTACAACCACCATCACAACCTATTCTTGGAATATTTCTATCACCCCAAAAGTTTTCCCTGTGCCCATTTACAATTAATCTCAGCCCCTGGCTTTTAGCTCCAGCTCTAGCCTTAGGCTACCAATGAACTTCCTATCTCTTACATATTTACCTTTTCTGGATATTTCAGATAAATAGAATTATAAATATGTAATTGATTCTGGCTCCTTAAATTTTGCATATTTTTGAGGTTCATCCATGCTGTAACAGTATCAGTGGTATTAATGAATAACATATTTCATCATATAAATGCAGTTTGTTTTGTTTACTCATTTGCAAGTAGACATTCAGACATTTAGATGATTTTCAGTTTTGGATTATTAAAAACAATGCTGCAGTGAATATTCACATGCCTGACTTTGTATGGACATATGTTTTCATTTTTTAATTAAAGGTCTATTTTTATTATTTTTGACAAAGAGAGGCAGACAGACAGAGCCACAAACAGAGAGAAGGGGGAGGGCCCAGAACAGTCTCCATAGTTGCACCTCATTAGTTTTCTACAAAGTTTTCATTCCACAAGTGGGTGCAGGTTTGCACACAGCAGGAACCAGACTGGGGGCCTCCCTCAATGGGAAGCACGCCCCTGGGAGCTGAGGGCCTTCCATATAGGAGGCACGCCCCAGTGAGAACCGAACTGGGGGCACACCCCAGTTCAGTATATGGGTCCTCAAGGGCCGGGGCCAGATTCAATCCTTGGACCGTGGGGCTGTTTGCAAGACAAGTGCTCAGCCCACTGAGCCATCCCCACATCCCCATATGTTTTCATTTCAGTAAGGTTGATTTTTATAACTAAATTTGCTAGGTTATATTTAACATAATAACATATCACATTAAAGATCGTGTTAACAATACAGTATCATAAAATAACATCATATTAAACATATATTTAACTTATTTAAAACTGCCAAACTATTTTCCAATATAGGTGCATCCTTTCAGACTCCTCCCAGTAATCTGTTAAGTGTTCCAGTTTCTCCATAACTGTAATAATATTTTGTATCTTTATGATTATAACCACTCTTGTGGGTGTGTAACTGTAATTCATTGTGATTTTAATGTGCGTTTTCCTAAGTAATAACAATGTCAAACATCTATTTATGTGCTTACTAGCCATTAATATGTCTTTAGTGTAATGTTCATTTTTAGTTGAGTTGTTTGTCTTCATAATTGAGTTGTAAGAGGTCCTTATATATTGTGGATAGCAGTCTTTTACCCAGCATAAGACTTGTCACCATTTTCTCCCAGCCCATGACTTGCTTTTTAATTGTTTCAATGATTTGAAGCACAGAAGTTTCTAATTTTGATGAAGTCCAAATAATTTTTTTTGTATTCATGAATCATGATTTTGGTTTCAATTTTTAAAACTCGCTGTCTAACCCAAATTCATTAATTCTTTTTTCTGTTATGTTTCACTTTTAAAATTTTAGTTATTTAAAAATTTTAGTTATAACTCTTACACTGAAATCATAATCCATTTTATGTTAAGGTTTGTGTATGATGTAAGGTAAAAATCTAAATTTATTTTTATGATTAAGGATATTTAATTTTCCAAGTACTGGTTTATCTTGACATGTTAGTCAAATTTAAATTGAGCGTAAATGTAAGATTTCTCAATTCTATTTCACTGATCTTTATATCTATCCTTATACCAATAATACACTGTTTGATCAGTTACTTTATGGTAAGTTTTGAAGTCAGTTACTGTTAAGTGTCTCAACATTTCTATATAGATAGTAAGATTAACTTGTCAAATTCTACCAAAAAAAAAAAAAAAGTCTGTCAAAATTTTCATTTTATCTGTTGAATTTATAGATTAATTTTGGAAGAACTGCATTCTTGGCAATATTGAGTTGACAATCTATAAACATGGAATACCTCACCATTTATTTATATCTTTCATTTCTATCAGTAATGTATATTTTTTAGTGTGCAAATCTCTCATTTGTAAATTTATTTGTACATATTTTATTGTTTTATGCTATTGTGAATGAAATTAGTAATTTAAATTATGTACTGTTCACTGCTAGTATATAGAAATACAATTAAGTTTGTATTATTAAACTTATATACTGAAACCTTGCTAAACTTGTTAGTTCTAATAATTTTTCTTTTTGTGGATCCTTAGGGTTTTCTATTTACAGTATCATGTTCCTGTAATTAAAGACAGTTGCTTCCTTTCCAATCAGAATATCTCTAACTATTATAGTAAAAGAGTGAGAGATTTAGACTGAAGTGTTTTTCGTTTGTTAAGAAGTTTGCCTTATTATATTGGCTAGACCCTCTAGTTCAATGTTGAATGGAATTACTGTAGTGTTGCTGAATAGAAATGGTGCGAGGAAAATCTCTGCTTTCTTCTCAATCTTAAGGTCAAAGTATTCATTCTCTAATCATTAAGCATAATGTTAGCTGTTGGTTTTTCATAGATGCCCTTTATTAGCTGAGAAAATTTGTCTGTTGGTAGATATTTTGTGTGAATTTTTATCTTGAATGCGCATTAAATTTTAAGTGCTTTTTCTTCATCTATTGAAATAATCATATAGTTTTGTTCTTTATTCTATCAATATGTTAGTTATATCAGATTTTTTGTGTTAAACCAACCTTATATTCATAGAATAATTCCTACTTGATTATGGTTTTATCCTTTTATGTTGTGGATTCTGTTCACCAATATTTTATTAAGAATTTTTCCATCTATGTTTATGAGGGACATTTGTCAGTAGTTTTCTGTTCTTGTAATACCTTCCTTTGGATTTTATATCAGAATAATTGCTGGCTTTATAGAATATACTGGTGTTACCTTCTCCTCTGTTTCCTCAATGAGTCTGCAAATGGTTGGCACTTGATAAAAATCACCAGTGTAGTCCTTTGGATCTGAGCTTTTCTTTGATTAATTATGGATTTAAAAATTTTACTTGCTATGGGTCTATCTGGGGGTTAATTTTTAGTAATTGATCTTTTCAAAAACCAACTTTGGTATTTAACATTTTTTTTTCTATTTTTTGTCTTATATTTTATTGATTTCTGCTCTAATCTTTTGTCCCTTCTGCTTGCTTGGGGTTCACTTTACTCATTTTTCTCTACGTTTTTTAATGTGGAATTTTAGATTATTATATTATGACCTTTCTTTTACAATTTAAGGCATTTAAAGTTCTCTACAGTTGGCATTGTTTAGATTGAATCCACAGATGTGGAACCCATGGATACAGAGGCCTCAGCTGGGAAGGTGATCACTATTAGCGGTAGTCCATGGACTTCCTTTGGTTCTGGGGGTCATAACGATGAAGCCAAGTTTCATGACCTGTAATATATTCTTTAAGAAGTCCTCCCCTTCTTTTTCAAAAATTTCAAAAATATTGGAGGAACTTTTTCCACCGTTAAGAATTCAATAATAGCACGCTGTTTGAACTGAACATCTGACCATTCTGTCATTTCAATGTGCACTGCATGAAAAATGTAAGCATCTCTGAGTGCAAGGTCAAGAATGATGGAGGGGAGATACCATGTGACCACACAGAACTGTTTACACCCAGATATGTCTAATGTAACAAAATATACCACAGTGGAGGCAACATTTATCAGTCTGCCCTTGTATTTGTTTTCCACATGCTCTTGTCCTTTTTGTTTTTTTATTCTACTACTGCCTTCTTCTGGGTTAAATATATCTAGTGTGTCTTTTTAATTCTTTTGTGTATTTTATATATTTATTATACATGTCATTTTCTTAGTACTCTAGTGATTACAGGATGCATTCTAAGTTATCACAATTTATTACCGATTAACTCTTAATTTTGGTAAAATAGAAATTTTGCCCCATATAGCTTAATTTCCTCCAGCACCCTTTGCACTATGATCATCATATATATTATATTCATATACTCAATAAAATAGCCTTATAATTATTGCTTCAGGCAATATTATATTTCTAATAGAAGCTAGGTAAAAATAAGAAAAATATATTTATAGAGTACTTTATATCAACCCATTATTACATCTAAAGCAGGTTTATAACAACAAATTCTCTCCAATTTCATTGATATTGGTATATCTTTATTTTGCCTTAATTTTTTTTATAGGATAATTATGGTAGATTATAGAATATTGGTTAACTTTTTTCTTTTTCTTTCAGCACTTTGAGCATTTCATTTCATTGTCTTCAAGCTTTCATTCTTTTAGATAAGAAGCAGGTCACTAGCTGTAATCTGTATATAGACTATGTCACTTTTCTTTTGTCGCTTTTAAATCTTTCCTACCCAGCTTTCATTTCAACATTTTGCATGATGGGCTTAGGTGTGGATCTCCTCGTATTTGTCCTTTTTGGGACTTATTAAAATTCTTAAATGCAAAGCTCAATTTAGTTTACCAAATTTAACACTTTAAAGCCATTATTTCTTCAAATAATTTTCCTTCTTTTCTCCTTGCTCTATTTCCGGTTTTCCTGTTTATACTGGTAAGCTTGTTATTATCTCAAGGACTCTGTGACTCTGTTCATTTTTCTTACATGTTTTCCCTCTGTGCTTCCCTTGTCAACTGTTCCGGATCATTCTATCAGTTACTAATTCTGTTTCATGCAATCTCAAAGCTCCTGTTGAGCCCCTCTCAGACTCTTTCATTTGACTTACTGCGCTCTTCAACTTGTAAGTCTTGAATTGTTATTAGATCCTTTGCTCTAACCAAATACTCATATTTTCACTGAAAATCTCTTTGTGTTTATTCATGATTATTATACTCTTTTTAATATTCAAATTTGGGTTTCTTTAGTATTTGAACATTTATTAAATAGTTGCTTCAACTCTTTGTTTTCCAAATCTAATCTGAAGACACTCAGTTTCCACTGATTTTGTTAATGAGTCATACATTCTTATTATTCGGCATATATCATATTTTTTGTTGAAAACTTGACATTTTGGGTAATATATTGTAGTGACTCAGGACTATTATTTTATTGTAAAAATTTTTTGTTGATATTTTATTTTTGTTTGTATCTTTGACTGGGCTAAATCTCTAATTTCTGGCTCTCCTATAGTGTGCAGCTGGGGATGTGTCTACTACAAAAATATTTACAGTTTCTTTCTTTTTTTTAAAGCCTGGTCTTCTAGGTTTCCCCCCACCCCAGTATCTGTATGACTTAATGGGAGGGCAATGATAGACACAGTTTGTGCTCAAGCACCTAAAGTCCATAAGGCTTCTACTCTCTGCTGACGGTCCTCCATATATTGGGGCCGGCACTCAAAGTTCAAGCCATTTTTACGTATACCCCAGCATTTGTTTTATACTGGGATTTTAAAACTAACTTCTAAGTGCTTGTGCACACATAGCTTTATAATCAGCCAGGATATGTGAATAGCTTGGTCCTTCTTTGGCCTCTCCTACCAATTTGTGAAAACTCAACAGGAAATGTTTTCCCCAACCATGCTAGAACTTCAGGCCATCCTCCTTACTCTTGGTGAAGGTTACAACTTCCACTGAAAATATTTCTGACTATGATTGTTGCCTACAACCTCCAGTTAGGTAAGCCCCTTTCAACAGCACTGCAGCAGCTGATCCTCATAGCCTGCTCTGCTGTCATAGACCCTCTACACTAAGCAAGCAACAGGGATAAGATGAGAGTATCCTTAAGTATAAAAACATTCAGATTCCTAGTCTTCTAATCCAAACTTTAGCGTTTTTTCAAGCTTAAATGCTTGTCATAATCTGCTCATCAATTTCCAGAATACTATAATGATTGTTTTGGTCAATTTGTCTAGATTTGTAGTTACATTTTGGGGGCAAAAATTTTGCTGACCTCCTTATTCAGCCATAGCCTGAAATGCCACCACTCAGGGTAATTGTCTATTGATTCCTAAATCAAATAAGAATAATTAAAAAGATAGAAGTGTATACTCATTTCGCTTATAAAAATAGAATTGAGTTTTCTAAATAAAATCTTAAATACCCAAAGTCAACAATATATTTAAAAACATTTTATGGTTAAGTATGATTTACCTAAGAAAACAATAATTGTTTAACATTAGAAAATTTATCAAAAATTAATTAAATTAATAGACTGAAAGAAAAAATATCAGAAAATTACTTCAACAGTTGCAGAGAATGCATTTGATAGAAAGCATCTGATAATGATCAAAATATTTTCAGAAGATTAAGACCATAAAAGAACTTCCTAAACTTGCTAACGTTTATAAGAAAAACAAAACAAACAAACAAACAAACAAAAAACAGCTACAGTAAACACTATACTTAACTGAAGAACTTTAGATATCTTCTTTTTAATATAACAGAGAGGGCAGTGTGATATTCATTATCATCATTGTTTAACTACTGAACTCTAGATCTTGGCCAATAATATAAGAAAAGAAAAATAAATAAACGAGTGATAAGATTAAAAGGGAAGTTATAAGTAAGGAATATTGTCAATAGTATTGTAATAACTATGTATGGTGCCAGATGGGTATGAGAGCTATTGGGGTGATAGATGAGAGGAAGGGTTCAGGGCAAGGTGAAAGAGGTGAAGGAATTAAGAAGTACAAATTCGTAGTTACAAACTTGTCATGGCAATGTAAAGTAAAAAATGGAGAATATAGTTAATAATATGGTAATAACTACATATAGTGCTAGGAGGGTACTAGACTAGTCAGGGGGATCACTTCTTATATAAATGTCTAACCACTAGATTGAACACATGAAATTAGTATAAAATAATATTGAATGTCTACTGTAATTAAAAACTTAAAAATGGGGATGGTGAAGGGTAGTAAGAGATTCAAATTTCTAGGTATAAAACAAATAAGGGAAATAATGTACAGCATAGAGAATATAGTCTATAGTATTATGATAGCTTGGTACAGTGTCAGGTGGTTGTTGGACTTCTCATGGTGATTACGCCTTTAGGTACATAATGCTCAATAACTATTATGGACACCTGAAACTAGTATAATATTGTATGTTAGATATATTTTAATATAAATCTTTTTAAAAAACCAGAAAACTTCTATTTTATGATAATGTAATCAACTACCAAGAAAAATATAGAATTAACAAAATTATCAGAATTAACAGAAGATATAAAGTTGTTCGAGATAAGATCAATCTGTAAAAATAAATAGATTTTGTCTATACCAAGAATAACCAGATAGAAATACCATAAGCAACAAATTACCCACCAAAATCACAACACATTTACAAATTTTCTAGGTATTAGCAAAAAATATTAAAATTGCTGTGGAAAGTACTTTATAAATTTTTTAAAATACATAGAAATTATAGAAATTAATGATAAGGTATTCTGTGCTCTTGAGTTGAGCGAATTATTATTATAAAAAATCAATTTTACTAAAATTAATTTATCAATATTTTGTATTCCCTAATTACATTGGGTTCCCAAACTCAGTTGGTTTTTTTTCATAAACTCCATAAATTTTAAATTTTTAATAAATATATTAAAAAATGTATCTTATGCATAGGTAAATCAACTTTAAAAAAGATGAACTAAGAAAAAGAAACAGGACACTTGCCTAATTAAAGCAATAAACTAATTTGACCAGAGAACTCAGAACTATACATACACATATATGAACTTAATATCTTGGCTGCCTAAATCAATGAGGTATACTGAATCAATCAATCAATCAATTAAAAAACAAAAATCTTTACATGGACCAACTACATTAAAGATTAGAAATTATGAAGAAATTGATTGAAAAGGTAGAAATGGAAATGGTAAAAGGAGACAAATTTGGGATATACTTTAGAGACAATACCAACAAGATGTATTAATGGATTGGCCATTACAATTGGGAGGTGAAAGAATGACATATTAGTGAAGAAGAAGTTGATAATGCAAAGGAGAGAGGGTATCTGTGAAGGAAAATTCCTGAACAGGTAGAGCACCTTGTTCTGAGCATGAGTGTCAGGATTAATTTTTGATTGGAGGAATCTAAGCAGAAAAAAGTGGGTAGCTTTTTCTCTTTTATAGTGAAGAAAAAAATACCAACAAAAACAAAGTGCAATTGCATGAACCCATTTAAACTCAGAAAAGTAAATATCTGGACAGAACTTACCTGAAAGGCACACAGGCAAACATTAATTGCCTTAACTCATATATATATATATATAAAATATATATATATATATATATATATATATATATAAAATATATATATATATATATATGTAATTAGTTTCCTAGGGAGCAAAACATGTAACTGTAAGAACTTTACTTACAGGTGAAAATTTTAACTCAGGCATAAAATGTTAAGAGTGAAGTAAAGTGTCTTCAAATTTTATAATTTTATTTCTTAAAATTCCTATTAAAATTCAGTAAATGTGTGCCTACATAGGACCAGTAATATTTTTAAAATAGCAAGTTTACTAGGATTAGGGTGTATGTGTGTGTGTGTGTTTCATTTTTATGTCATTTGCTTGAATTTTGTATTTTAAAACACCATTGATATATCAGTTTTTCATAAAAGAAAAAGAAGAGAAGAAAGGGGGTGAATGAATTTTCCAGAAGTCTTAGAGCCATTCTCTAAATGTGACAAAGGCAGATTTGAAAGTTCCTAGGAAAATATTCTGACCCCCATAGTCTTTATAGAGCACAGAAGCAGCACCCTTTTGCTCAGATAAAGGACTTAAAAATTGATTAATCAAGTGGTGAGGGTGTTACTGTTTTAAAAGTGAGACTGGCTGAGCCCAGGCAAAGAATGTGATTGACAAGATGTT
The DNA here is from genome assembly GCA_004027555.1 of Craseonycteris thonglongyai. Lineage (NCBI taxonomy): Eukaryota > Metazoa > Chordata > Mammalia > Chiroptera > Craseonycteridae > Craseonycteris > Craseonycteris thonglongyai. The sequence goes on along the minus strand of PVKE010027765.1, from coordinate 9,301 downwards.
CTGCGGAGGCTGAGGTTCTCAGACATTCCTAAGTAACACCAACAAGGAAGATGGTAGCTTAGACCAGGGATGTTAAAGTAATTTGGGTGTGCCTGCCCTGACTGATTATTTTAATTATGTGTTAGGGACAGAAAAGGAGGAAGAGAAAAAAAGATAGTGAAGAAGAAGCTACATAAGAGATGTGGAGTGATGTGAGTAGTTGTCAGGACACTTGGTAACAGCCCTAGCTTTGTCAATAACTTATTGGGAAACACTGTAGGCCAGGACTTTCCCCCAATCTGGGCCTAGAACTTTTATTGTTTTGTTTAAATGAAAATTTTTATATAAATAAAAAGATATTTATAAAGTAAAAGTATTGTATGGTGGGTTGCATCTGTGCCATGTCTTTCATATATATATATATATATATATATATATATAATTATTATTATTATTATTATTATTATTAAAAAACACGTTTTTTACTACAGAACAGATTGCTCAAATATTAGCCTGATTCCAATTTGGAAAATTGATACTAACAAGCAACTCTAGTTAAATTAGGAGGACTGTCCAGGGATTAGGAAAGGTATGCAGTTAAAAGTAAAAGAAGAAAATAAAAAGAAAGTAAAATGAGTCAAATGTCTGCTAACACATGTTAAACACTGGAGCTGGGTTTTTAAACTCGGTTTCTCATTTTGATCTACATTCCATTTCACCAATGAAAACAGTGGGACGTAGAGATACACATATTGTCCAAGTGACATACACAAAATATAAACACTCTGACATGCGAACTTAGTTCTACAGTCCCATGAAGGCTATTGTTGGAGCTAAGACAGGACAGGAAGAAGGAGAAATGGCCATGGAAGGCAGATATTACAGCTTACTCCACCTCCTTAGCATCTGCCAGTGCCCAAGATGTTTTCAGAGAGTTGGATCAGGGGTTGGGCCTACGGACTAGCCATACCGGATATTTAGCTCACTTGTGCACTAAGCCATATCCCTCCCTTCTTAGTAGTTGGCTTCACAACAGGCATGACCTAGTAATTGGGAAATAAACAGTTCTATGTAGAGTCACAGATAATCTCAAAAGCAGACATGGCAAATTGACTCCCAATAGTCTTACCTCTGAGTGGGTAGTGGTCCTGGTGGTTCTTCCTAAGTGCCTGGCCCTTTTCTGGGATTTCTCTTCTTTTTCCCTAGAAGAGAGCAAAGAAAAACATAGTTTAGAATGTGCTTGCCCAACTTTCAGAGATGATTGTGTGCATAGTAAACTTAATTCTGAACGTTCTCCTCAGCCAAATCTGGCATGTCAGAGTGAATGTATGGCCAGAAATGAGCACAAGGATGACAAATCTGTTCGGTGCTAAAAAAAAAAATGTCTTGAACATGGTTCTACTGAAGGCAAGAATCTCTACCTTCAACTGCATAACAAACCATCCTCCATTATATATTTCCAGTACCCAGGTGGTCACCATCTATCTACGCCATTGTTGAAATGCTCTGTTTCAAAGACAATATTCACCCTGAACCAAAATCTACCTGCATGTTTTGTTCCTGGTTCCAACCTCTAAGGACCCACAGAAAAAGTTCAGCAATTTGAGGATAGTTTTGCTGTCTTGCACAATCTCCTTCTTCTCAGGTTAACAAACAAAACAAAACAAAACAAAACAAAAAGTTTATTCCAGCCGAATTTATATAGATCTAACTGAGTGAGTGGGTGACTTAGAAGTGATCAACTGCCTTGTGTGTCATAAGTCATTTTATTTTTGTTTTAAATTAGTTTTCAGTACATTTATTATATTCATAGTTTCAGTCCACTCTCAAAACATCCTATGTAACAAAAAGGAAACTTTATAGTAAACAACACACTTGCTGGTTTACATTCAGCTTTCAGGAAAGTAGGAAAGGATTCTTCAATGGTCCCTGGGCCTCCCCCCCAACCCCACCCCTCATCCTGCCTACCTTCCTCTTCTTACAATCTCTTCACTAGAAGCAGCACATGTGATCAGAGCTTCATTATCCCAATATTATTGACTATATCCAATGAAATCCATTGATACATACTAGCCTGGCATTTTCAAAGCTAATTATCACATAGTTATCTTAAACAGGAAGCTTAGTATCAGCTTGGTACCAGTGTTGAGGTCTAAATGAAGGTCAGAAAATGAGAATGACCTCCTTCTTGAAAAACAATTAGGACACTTCAATTTGAGAATTTGCAATTGATAACTCAAGCCTTCTTCCACTTTTGGGGTACCACTGAAGAGAAGGAAATCAAGTTAAGAAGCATTGCAAGAGCACTGGAGGTCTTGCTCTCCAGCATGTCATCAGTTTGGCTCAGATAAACTTCTGAAAGTTCTCTACAGGTTTGGACATCTCTTCCATCCACGTTTACATGGAGCAGTCGGCAGGATTCTTAAGAAGCCCAGTCAGGACCACCCTGTGGACTGTGACCAGCTGCTAGGTACCAACAAAGGCCCATTTTGTCCCACCGGCTCCCCCATCAGGTGACCTGGAGTGAATTATCAGAACTCCAGGCCTCCTTGCTTGAAATAGCAGGTTGATGACTTTATTTGAGCTGTTCTGAGAAAATCCTCAAGGTGGATAAGGTTTGAGATAACCCAGGGAAAGAGGAAAAAATGGGTTGCTGCTCTTAATTTTGGCTGAAAAGTTGGATTGCTTAGTGAGAGTCTGAACAAAAATCTTTGCTGGTTAAATGACAGGCTGAATACTCTTTAATTTTGAAAGAGAAAGGCCATTGCTTCTGCAACATCTATAGCAGATGGGGTGACAATTGTTCAGATCCTCGAATCCAGAGTGGTGGTGCTGTGACGTGACCAGTCCAGTAACACACTGGATCCCAGAGAAGCTGGTGGGAGTCCTGGGGAGAGGGGCTGGGTACCCTGAAATGGGTTCATCCCCAAAGATAAGCCTGTGCCTTGGAAAGCATTTTGGTTCCAGTGGCATCCAGTGAGCCCTCACTGTCTCTTGCTTGGGTATTCTTAAAGTGAAGAGAATCTTTGTGGGGTTGTCTGAGAAAACGCTTCCTCTAAGGCAGGGGTGTCAAACTCAATTAAAACATGGGCCATTGGGTACAACAGGCAAGATTCCCGCGGCCACATCACATTTACAAACGTCACCGGAACTGAGTCAGCGCGTTTATACAGCCCACAGGCCCCCAGGAAAGACACTGGGCCATGTGTATACTTGTCTTCAGTAGTTAAAGGGTTCATGAGGGAATTGTGTGAATGGTATTGCCTCCATCTCCCCTAAGCGCTATTTTCTTCATAACAATTTTTTCTATTTTCATTTTATTTCAGAGCATTGTGGGCCACAAAAAATTACCTCGGGGGCCGCATGCGGCCCGTGGGCCACCAGTTTGACACCCCTGCTCTAAGGCATAAAAAGCAGAGCTATACAGATATCCATTCACTGCATTTGGTTCATCCAGAGATGTGCACCTCAAGGCTGGTTTTGCCTAGAAGTCCGTTCAGGCTCTACTGGTCTCAAAATTAACATGTGAAATCGTGCCCCCTACCCCATGCCGCCCCAACACACCCCACAACAGTCAGCCTTCCATTAATACTGAGATGGCCGAGATAATGATCCTTTGTATTTTAAAATTAATCTTTCTTTGTGCACACCTAGAAAAAGCCAGTGATAAAATTTGGCAGAATGAGTGGAAATTATATTCAACTGGTCTCTCCAAAACTTCAAAGAGGATTTAGATAAATAGATCAACCTCTGATGTCATTTAGGTTTTGACCCAATTCTTTGATGTATTAAAAATGGCTGTCCTTATTTTAAAAGGGGGAAGGTCATTTGCACCTTGACTTGTCAGAGACAGATATGAATTGTAAATGCCTCCAAAACAAAATCTGGATCCTCCGAATGCTATTGTTAAAATTAATTTAAAGGCAAAAGCTTGTGAGGATTGGGTATTCTAAAATTATCAGAAATATAGAAACTAACTCAAATGCTTTTTAAATTCCTGTGATCTAAGATCAATCTTTAGTAAATAAAAACTAGCTTAATTTAAAAATAAAAATAAAAAGCATTGCTTAATGCTAAAAAGCATTAACTTCTGGGATCATAATTTTGAATTACAGGTCATTGGAAGCTACAATTACCTCTCTAGGTCAGGGATGTCCAAACTTTTGGCTTCCCTGGGCCACACTGGAAGAATAATTATCTTGGGCCACATATAACACTAACATTAGCAATAGCTGATGAGCTAAAAAAAAAATCACAAAAAAATGTCATAATGTTTGAAGAAAGTTTATGAATTTGTGTTGGGCCACATTCAAAGCCGTCCTGGGCCGCATGCAGCCTGCATGCAGCGGGTTGGACAAGCTTACTCTGGTCCATCGCATCCTAGCATTTGGGAGAATGTCTACACCGCTAGCTCACAGAGTCAGGGTATATCCTGCTTAAAGCCTTTGACTGGTTGGCTACCACAAGAAAAGTTTGGCATCTTTCCCAAGGGGCTTTGCTTAGTCTCTAAAATACAACAGAGTCAGGTCTTAACAGGCCCAAGACATCTTTCTTAAATTACTTTCTTTTCCAAAGCCAGGAAACTCAAATTGGAACAACATTCTCAAAAGACTCTTAAGTTTTATACAAGGTATACTGGGCCCTCTGAGGTGGTTTGGAATACTATTTGAGTGATGATTAAACTCTCTCCTGTTTGGTGGCACTTATCCAACTTTATCCAATGGGAGATGCCAGAATGGTCTATGAAGTATTTTTATTTAACCATTTTGATTTAGAAACACATAATTCACAGAAAATAAAAAAGAACACATTCTATTTTATATGTTTTATGTAAGAAGGTTGAAGAATATTTTCTTATTCTCTTGAAAGCTGAATGCAAACCAGCAGGTGTATTATTAACTATAAAGTTTCCTTCATATTAATAGGATGTTTTTGATAGTAAACTGAAATTATGAATATAATAATATAATGTATAAAACTACATCCATTATAATTTACTGGTTCAGAGAATAGCTGTAACTCAAACACTTGGAAGAAAGAAAACTTTTACTCACAGTACTACTTTGCATGCAGCACATTTTTTGAGGAACTTTATTCCATCAGGGATTTTAAGCTTTTTATCCTGGGAACAATGCAACTTCCCATTTTTCATCAATACTCGAAACTCACTGCATGCTTCCTAAGGAAAAGATGAAAACAAAGTTGTGTTTACTGAAACCTCATCAGAGCAAGACTTTACCATTTAAGAACATCCTTCAGTAATATGATTTAATAACCACCACCCTGTATATATGTAAAACATTCACCCAGTTACTACAAAAAACACAAAGCAAAACAGTGACTACAGATTGTCTATTAAAAATTGCAAATTCACCTCATGTTGCTCATTTAACACAGTGAAATGAAAGAGTGAGGGACTTGGAGTCAAAAGGCTTGGGTTTATATGCCAGGTTTCTTATTTACAAGCCCAATGGCCTTTGTAAATTAACTTCTCAAAAGTCTTACCCTATCTGGAAAAATATGGGATATAAATATATATGTTTCATAGGTTTTAGAGGATCAAATAATTCAAGTTTGTAAAGCCCTCAAAGAATGACTGACACATAGTAGATATTCAATAAGTAGACTTCTCTCTTCTCCCTCCACCTTTATTTTATAATATTGTTGTTGCTTTTGTTGCTGTTGTCCTTACTATTATTGGAATATGCTGACATCGCATGTAAAACGCCTAGAACACAGTGGGTCATAATATGTTGTAAAAAGGACTATGAAAAGGTTGCTGGAGGACTGGACAAAGTGCGTGTATAGTGAAAATTGTAAAGTGGCTCTGCCCGTGTACTTGAAAGGATATACTGCAAGATACCAGCTCCTAGAAATATTAATAATAATTAAATTTAAAAGTCTAGAAAAAGATTATTATCTCTAAAGATTAAAGTTTCTAAGATTATTATCACTACCCAGTGATATTATCTGCTTTGCACAGTCATAATTTCTGACAACAGGCTGACATCTGGACCTCTTAAAACCTGTGTCTAGTCTCTGATTCTATAGTGTCTTATGTCAACATTGCAAATTACTGCTTAACTTGCAAGATATAACTGAATCTATGAAGTCTAGATAGAAATTTGTCATAAAATCAGAGTAGAGCCTGGTGTCTATGTAATAAAAATATATTCCTTGTGAGGTAGGTCTTAAAGAATGTATTTAAATCAATGATTCATGACAACACTAGAATTAAGCCTTAAATAATTTTTAGCAGACAACTGAGTATGAACATTATCAATCAGGATAATTCCTAAATTGGACTTCTCCAATGTCACAATTAAAAGAGCACCTAATTCCTAGAAAGACTCACTTTTTTAAAACAAATGGACCACCGAGGCCCAGAAAGTAGGTGAAGAAACTTATTCACAGTGTTTAGTAAGTTAAGACGAAACAGGAAAAAGGCCATAAAAATGGAAGGCAGAAACTAGGTTTTTCTCTGGGAAAAATGTATATCCTCCCAATTACTATAATAGAGAGGGTTGAAACAGGACCACATCTAGACCAGAAAGGCATCCTGAGGTGGGGAGATGACTTGCAGGCAAGGGCTTACTTGCAGTCTAACTTCTAGGCTTTGTTTCATTATTGTTGCTATTAGTTGTGTTTTCTCCACCTCTCAGGAAAACTGGAGGCCTCTAGGGCCAAGCTCTTTCTGTTTCCTTCACTGGCTGTTACATAGCCCATTGTCTTCCATTGCCCTCCCCTCCTCCCCACCCCATTATAAAATGCCCTGGGAATTGGCATTACTCCTTCACTGTGTTAGAGCACTAACAAGGTTGCTTTTGGCTTTGTAGTAACCCCCTGTGATGACAAATTGAAGAATATAGTAAAGATCCTTGCAGATTACTAGAGTGCTTTCCCATGCCGTTCCAGCTCACGTTTATAACATTCAACATGCTTCTACGGTACTAGAAAAAACTCAAGCTACTGAACCTGGAAAATAAAAATTCTAGCATCATAAGAAAGACTGAGCCAAGAGTTTTTGTTTCTGACAAAATCTCCAACGACTGTCGTCAGAAATATTTCCAAAGAAATAATTACTTCTGTGTTTTTACTTATGCCAGAAAAGAGGTGGTTAAATTTGTTCTGTAAAACATTTTTTAGTTAAATAGAGTGTGATGGCATAAAAATATTAGTGTAAAATTTGAAATATCTACTGAAAATCACCACCCATTATCATGGGAAAAAAATGGCTTCAAGTACAATGAAATTGATACAACAGCCTTCTGTTTGCTGTATAAAAAACAACCAAGTGAGTGTTTTCTCTGACTCCCCAAAATCCAGCCTTTTCCTCTACTCTACCATACCACTTTACTTATACCATAGAGGTTTCTGAACTGCTCCTTAATCAGCAAACTTTGATGAAATCACAGCCTATGATGGAATTCTCTAGAACATTCCTGTAAGAAGTCTTTAAAAAAAAAACCAACTGGTATAATAAAATACAGCGATAGAGTATTTTAACCATGGTTCTAAGCGTTTCATTGTAAAAAAGGGTTGTTTTACTGTTCTATAATTTTCATTTTTATGGCTTTTGAGAGCTGTAGCAAATACTTGCTATATACTTAGCACTATTTTAATGGTGTGAGTGTGATGTGTGACAATATTTTTTCCAATAAAAAAAATCAACTTCTATAGAAAATGATTCTTTTATTTCTCAAACAAAAGGCCCCCAAGAAAGAAGCGGGGAAGTCCCTGTGTCAGGGCTTCTGCTATCACAGGTGCCTCTCTCTGGCCCGCTATGAAATGGACATACCGTATTTTCCGGCATATAAGACAACCGGGCGTATAAGACGACCCCTAATTTTACAGTTAAAACATAGGTTTAGGCCTATATTCGCTGTATAAGACTACCCCCCACTTCCGAGGCTGTAGTCTTATACAGCGAATAAAGGCCTAACCCTATGTTTTAACTGTAAAATTAGGGGGTCGTCTTATACGCCCGGTCGTCTTATACGCCGGAAAATACTAGCTTCACAACTCACTCCCTGGTCACCTTCAGTTCCGTATTCTAATGGTGGTGTCAGGGAGAACTTAATGGGACAAGAAGAGCTGATACCACCTCCATCTTCACATCCCCCTTTATTTTTCTCCTTGCACTAAACATCAGCAAATGAAGTACATACCTTACTAACTTACTTATTAACGTGTCTGTTTTCCTCCACTAAGATATAAACTCCATGAGGGCTGAGTTCTTATCTCTCTCCTTTCCTTTTGCATATCCCCAGCATCCCAAACAATGTCTGAAGCACAATAGATGCTCAACAAATATGTATTGAATGAAATATATACACTGACATATATAAGATATACAAAGTCCACCTTTAATATAATGAGCACAAAAAAAACCTTATTTCTGCCTCCTATGTGTGTCATGACTTTTTCAGCTGTTCAAATGGAACAATACTAATTCACAGTTTTGTTTGTTTTGGGAATTTTAAAGCATTCATTTAGCAAGATTGCATCTTGCAGACATCCATTTTTATTAACAGACTGATGTGTGTATCTGAGAGTCATGCCTGGATTCCTAAAGACCTGTTTCTGTGTTTTTAACAAAAGCTATTAGTATTTATCAGCATACTATGCATTATTGACATTAAGGTGTTGGCCACAAACCATTTTTCTTTGGAGATTTGGAATGGATTTAATGAACAGACAAAGCAGGACTAACCTGATTCCCATCCTCACTGGCAACATCTAGGACAAAAATGCAAAAACCAAAGTTAAGGGTATATAAAATAGTTAATAAATAAAACAAATAAACCAAAACAGTACAGGGCCTAGCTTATTTTAATGGCAATATGTTATAAAACCACAAATTATTTTTGAACACATTAAAAATTTACCATGGCGAAGGCACTACACCAGCAGATCAGTATATATACTCAGGAAGGTCCAATTACTTTGGGAAATAATACTTATATGCTTTCGGACCCCCTCAAAATATCTAATGTCTAAACATGTCTTTCATAGCAAAGTATGTCAGAAATCTTTTCAAATTCTAACATCCGTATTAATTATATCATGTCAATTATAATTTGAAAGTGTAATGTAGCATAAAATTTATATCATATATACTCATAAAATTAAATTTTCTGAATCCTGAATCTTTACTGTAACCACAAAAATTAGAAAGAGTAATTAAAACCACAGACTACTACACTCTTCACTAACAAGCTACTTTTTGTACCTACACATTTATTTTCAGAAAGTGAGACTCACCTGTGTCTAATGATTTCCTGACTCTCCATCTCAAGTTTCGTTTTAAAAACCACAAATG